>PJEM01016143.1:0-26952 GCA_004023845.1 Helogale parvula | reverse complement strand
CGATCCGGGGGGTAGGGGCACTCCTACGGGCAGTAAGTGATTTGTGCGCACCTACTGTGTGCGGGGGCCCAGCCTGAGCGCCTCGTAAACACCGTTCCACAACCCAACCGTTAGGAAAAATCGCTGTTCCCATTGTAGGGTCAGGCAGACTGAGGTTTGGAGGGAAGGGAGCTCTCGGTCCGTCCAGGCTGCGAAGGGAAACCAGGACGCCCCGCTGGGCTTTATTTACCATTCGGGCTGGTACCCGGGCCGCGGTGTGTCTACCGATTCTCCAACGACTCCTTTCGTCTTCGTGTTTTTCTAAATATTTAGTGAATGAAAGTCGAGTCTGGACCTTTTAGAGCCCCTTTCATTCTACATGGGGAAACTGAGACCCCACAGGGGCGTGATGTGCCCCAAACCGTTCCGCCGAGCAGTGCCTGGGCTTGCACCTCGGGATTCCCCGGGACTGCGGGGCCTCAGAGTCTGATGAACCGGCGGGTTCGCGTTGGGGTGCGTGGGTCCCTGGCGGCGGGAGCTGGGGAGCTCAGATCGGGGACGGAGACGAGCCTCGGACTAGGGTGCTAAGTGCTGGGTGCTCTGGGTGCACCCCGAGGCTCGTAGGGAGAGCGCAGACCCCTGGAGACCCTCCCAGAGGGGCGCGCTGGTTACCCGCTCAAAGCAACCGAGCCCGCCCAGCCCTCCCAGAACGCCGGCTTCCGGGGATCTATGGCCACATCCTGCCATCTGCTGGGCGCCTTGAGCCACTGTCTGCGCTTTGGTAGAGAGCATGGGTTCTTTCTGAGTGTCCCCACCTTCTCTCCCCACCACTCCCATCTTTCGCGCGCGCTCTCTCTCTTGCAGGCATTTTGGGGCTCTATTATAATGAAGAACTCCCCGGAGACAAAAGCAAAAAGCTGGAAAGATGGAGACAGCCCATCCAGCACGACCCAGCAAGGTTTAAGATTGGCCTTTGGGTTGGACAAGCCTCATTTTCGCCTTGGAGTCCTTGTCTGTGAAGTGGGGAACTGGTATTAGCTCCCAAGTACTGCTCAGAGGATTAGGTCAGAAGCTGTTTATACAGGCAGGTAACTGTAGCTGGCATGTAACAAGTGACCAATAAACATCTCCTGCCCTTGACTCTGCCAACAAGCACGGACTGGCATGTCTACACCAGGTGCCAGAATGAAAGCAGAATAAAGAGAGACAGCCTCTGTCTACCTCAAGAGGCAAGGACAGGAATTGCTCACAGGCTGGGGCCCTCTTCCGCTCAGGGTTCATCCCACTCTGCTTCTCTCTAGGGAGTTAACTTGGGTAAATTAGGTAACCTTGCCCCACTTCAGTTTGTTCCTCTGTAAAATGGGGATAATAGGGGCGTCTGGGGGGCTCAGTCAGCTGAACATCCGACTTCAGCCCAGGTCATGATCTCGCTGCTTGTGAGTTCGAGTCCTGAATCGGGCTCTGTGCTGACAGCTCGGAGCCTGGACCTGCTTCGGGTTCTGTGTCTCCCTCTCTCTCTGCCTCTCCCCCCCTCTCACACTCTGTGTCTCAAAAATAAATAAACAAATGTTAAAAAAAAGGTAATGCAGGTAATAATAGCACCTCCCCCTTCTAAGGTTATTATGGCCAATAAGTGAATTGATGTTGGTGCCTGAAACATATAAGCACAACAGAGGTGGTGTTATTATCTCCAATAACGAGCTATTGTGTAAATACAGACTGCTCACAATTCTTCCTTCTCTTCCTGTTCTTTCCGAGGCTCCCTGGGATGAGGGGGTGTTTCCTACCTCTCCCACACTGCTGATGTGGGGTTTGCCACGGGACTTGTTTTGGCCCATGGTATATGGGAGGAAGTGACAACATGCCAGTCCTGAGAGAGTGAAGGCCTTCAGAGATGGCCCATATTTCAGCTCCCTCATGCTGCTATCCATCATGAGAAAAGCTGGTCCTGGGATTCTCTGTTCCCAGAATGAGAGACCCAAGGAATAGACCTGAACCCCACATGTATCCTGATGCAGAGCACAAGGCTTGTGAGTAAGAAAAATATGTTTCTGTGAGCCACTGAGATTTGGGTGTGAGGGATGTTTGTTCCACACCATTATCACAGAGAGAGCTGACTAGTACGTATACTAATGGTCACATGTGCAAAGGTTTGTGTTGTGGTGGAAGGAAACCCAGGAGGCTGTGGGAACATAGCACTGTTTCCAGCCCTGAGCGTCAGCGAAGGCAGGAGGTCCCCAGAGAGCCGTCAGGACATCATTTGTTTCCCTTCCACCTTCGTGCAGTGGGCACTTTCTGAACACCTTGTGGGCCAGGCCCTGGGCTGTGAATCAGACAGGGTCTGCTTTCCTGGAGCCGAAGCTCAGAAGTCTAGCGTGGGACAAGAACAAGGGCAGAGGGAGTCACGTTTACTTTTTATGTTTTTAATTTTTTTATATAGTTTATTTATTCTTGAGACAGAGAGAGACAGCATGAGCAGGGGAGGGGCAGAGAGAGAGGGAAGCACAGAATCCGAAGCAGGCTCCAGGCTCTGAGCTGTCAGCACAGAGCCGACATGGGACTCGAACCCATGAACCGTGAATCATGACTGAGCTGGAGTCAGATGCTTAACCGGCTGAGCGACCCAGGCGCCCCAGTGGATCACACTTTGATGGGAGGGAGTGCAGGGGTTATAGACATCTAGGCTGCGGGGGCACAGGGGAGGCACCTGAGGCACACTCCGGCTCAAAGAAGGCACCCCAGAGCAGATGGTGCACGAGCGGAGTCCCAAAGGGCACCGAGGAACCAGCCGTAGGGGGAGAAGAGAGGCGCCATCCGCAGAGTCCCCGCGGCCGCCGGGAGAGAGGGGCAACGTGCAGAAACCAGAGCGATGCACGTCGCTGGAACACAGCCTCAGCGCGCAGAACGGCTGGGGATCATGACAACCGTCACCGAGGGTGTGCACCCAGCGCTCTCTGTGTCAGACGCTCCAGCCTCCACTTTAATGAGCCTCGGTCCTCCAGACCAGCCGTTCCCTGTCCCTCCCCCCACTTACAGAGAAGGTGCCGGCCCCGTTATGTTGAGTTCTTTTGCAGATTGTCCCCTTTCCGTCCTCACCGCAGGGGGGCGTTGTCATCATCCTGTAACTAAAGGACAGAGCGGCTGTGCCAAGGCCCAGCGGTCGAGAAGCGTTGTCCCTACGGGTTTAAATCCATAAATTCGATGTAACATCAAAACTGAGAGAAGGGACCTATGGAATAGCGGCTGTTTCTGGAGTTGCAGCGTGCAGATTGTTTTTCTTTTCTTTCTTTTTTTAAGTTTATTTATTTATTTATTTATGGGGGCAGAGGGCAGAGAAAGAAGGAGAATCCCTAGCAGGCTCCGTGCCATCAGGGCTCGAACCCGCCAACCACAAGACACGACGCAAGCCGGAATCAGGACTCAGATGCTTAACCGACTGAGCCACCCAGGCGCCCCTTTATTTTCTTTTTCAAGTGCTTTTGCATTCCTGCATAACTGTTATTACAAAGAAGTATTTTATAATCACGTTCTTAATAAGCAGTAAACAAAAAAAAAATAGTTTCATCTTGAAAAACATCTTGTGGACACTAACTCGCGCCTGACCACCTGGCGTTGCGGGGCGTGTTCCACAGTTGTACTAGCGTGGAATACCGGGAGGCGCTACTGTTGTCCCCACGTTACAGACAGGCAGGTAAGAGGGGGCGGGACTGGAAGGATCGCGTGGCTGTCCCCTATGCCATGGCTATTGCATGCGCTCCCCACGGCTGCCGGGACAAGTTCCCACAATCTTGCTGGCTTCAGTCAGCAGAAATGTACTCTCTCCCTGTTCTGGGAGCCAGAAATGCAAAATGAAGTCGTCAACAGGATGGGGTCCCTCGGGGGGCTTCCGGGGGGGGGGGTTAAGCCTCTGGCGGCCGCAGGCATTCTTGGCCGTGGGCCTGCCGCTCTGCACAGGCAGCTGAGGGGGGATGATTTCAGAAAGCCAAGCAGGACTCCTCCATCGCTGAAGGCATGGGGCACGTAGGACTGGCACGGTCTGGCTAGATTGTTTTGGAGAGAGCACATTTCTCTCCCCCCTCCCGTACAATGTTGACCGCTGTCCAATCCCCTCAAGAGAGGATGGCTGAACTCTGTTTCAGCTGTGTTCCGGAGAAAGCCACCTCTGGGTATTGTCCTCTGGCCTGGCTCACAGACTGATAAGGCTTCGTGTGGTCTTCTGACTCTGTGCAAAAATAAATAAATGAAATAAAAGCCATCTGCTTCTCTGTGCCGAGCCTGTCTGGCTCTCCCAGAAGGTCAGCTGTGAAAAGATCATGACGGTTACGGTCCTCCGGACCCTCCTACAAGCCCGACAAGGGGCTTGAGCACACGCATCTATGTTACTTCTCAAATCCCCAATATAAGCACAGAAGTAAGAACTTGGGATTCGTTTTCTGCCTTCAATTTTCGTGAGTAGATTCCGCAGGCTGCTATTCCTCTCACTGAGAACATGATTAAGCATTCATACTTGGATCCAGCGGCTGTAACCTTTAATTTTATGTAACACGAGCGGGCGGGAGAGGCTAATGCGATTCCCCAAGGCGGTGTGTCTCCTGCGCCAAGCCATTTTTTTTAGAGTCTGCTAGATCAGATTTTGTTATCGTTCCTGTTAAGCCTATTTTATTTAAAACTTGATTCTGGTTCACTTAGAGTAAATACCGTCTGCTTGCACTCCGTTTCAATATGTTCTGTTTGGCAGCGTTGTACATTACAAGGGGGGAAAATGATCAAGGCTGTTTTGTGGCACACCAAGATAAGGAATGGGTTTTGCACATCCAATTTTGTTGTTAGAAACCATCTCACTCGGAGAGCAAATTACCCCTAATGATTAAAAAAAAAAATAGCGATTTCAAGAGTAACCTCTCTATGGTTAAGAGCCTTTGTGTGTGAATGTGTGCGCGTCCACAAAATAAGGGCCTGTAAATTGCTGCTCGTGTGGTATGTCTGGATTTCTTGGCATTGTGAAACTTCCCTGCAGGCATTTTCATAGTTTGGAACTTGGTAGACCAGCAAGTCCGAGTTCCTCCTTAACATTCACACAATTTGCATAGTAGCTCCATGGTGACCTCAAATTAAGCGTTTGCAGAGAGTTCTAGCTGTAATGTGAACCTGGCTGAATCAGAAGGAAGGCTCTGCAGCTGCCAGACGAAGAGTCCTTGGAGTGCGTTTCTCTGTGTTCCCACGTGGGTTTATAGGGATTCTTAGAGGCTTAAGGGAGTCGGCCTGAACACTCTGCAGCTGCACTTGAACTTGTGTGTGTGCGCACACATTTGAGTGTTTTTATGGGGAGACAGTTACTCCCCGTGGTTACTCCAAAGACTCCTTGAACCCACCACTTCCGACCAAAGAAAAGGACTGAGAACCACTGATCTATCCAATAATCTGTAGCAAGAAAGCAGGGGCCGCATGTTGCAGGAGTCATAATAATGATTTACTAAAAGACACCACGTATTGAGGTGGAAAGTATGTGGTTTTGAAGGCAGGGAACAGACCTTAAAAGTTGTACCCCCCACCTTGCCTTACTGAGGGACTTCAGATAAGCCACCTCCCTTCCCCAGGCCTCAGGTTCCTTATGTGTAAACCCAAGGGATGAAGAATTCGGGCTGTACGGCCAAGACTATGACTTGATCTTTGGTATCCATTTGTCCCCTCTTAAAACTACAGCACTCCATCCAGTTTTACCTAAGCACATGGCTCCCAGGCAAGAAACTACATTTCCCAGTTTCCCTTGCAGGTAGGAGTGGCCATGTGACTCAGATCCAGCCAATAGGATGTGAGAACTGAGGTGCATAACCACAGCACCCTCCCTTCCCCTCTTGTAGGCTGTGATGCAGACATGGTAGCCTGAGCCAGCTTCAGCTTCCGGAACGGACCACGCCCTTGGAAGTAAAAGAGCAAACAGGAGGAGCCTGGGTTGCTGGTAACCTCATGCAGCCGAATGCCCTACCGGACATGGATGGCCTGCCTACTTCTGGACTGTTAAGAGAGAGTACACTATCATAGTTAAACTAATGGAAGGGTTTCTTTTGGTTCAGCTCCTGACTTAACTAATACAGACGGATGAATGCCAAGGTCATCATTGCCATTATCATCATCCTTACATCCGGAACAACACCGTCACATAACACCCATCCCGCAACCAGAAAGAATGAATAAGCAAATGAACCGCGGAATGGGTATCAGAAATGCTATAGGATGATTCACGAACCCGCTAGAATGTGGATGAGATCATGTCTAAGTATTCTTCCAATACTAGAATTCTGTGATGTTGTTTCTCAGAACTGACGATCACTCGGGAACACAGTGTGACTGGCATTTTCTCAGCCACGCGTCTCCCAAATGAAGGATGTGGAGACGAGGTTCTAAAAGAGATCAAAGAGATCTCACATACACTCTCCTCCCTCACCATCTGTCTTTCAGTTATTCATTCATTCACTCAACAAACACGTCCTTATTAGATTTCAGGCATCAGCAGGCACGAAAAGGAGCGAGTCCCCATGCCAACTCTCACCAAATGAAAGCAGTCTGGTGACTGGGCACAAGCTGAAACAGGCTGAAACGTGGAGATGTTTTTCAGCTCTGAGTCTTCAGAGCCTCCACATAGCTTGTTGGAAGCCATTTTCTCAACTCATTAAGTTGGAAAAATAAACTCCTTGTGAGGTAACGCGGGTTTGCAAGGCAGGGGCCTCCCGCCATCAGATGGCAACCAATGTCTACCCCCCACTCAATTATTTTTGCTTGAGCACCGATCCCCCAAGGCGCCTTGTTGACTGGTATCAGGAGTGACTTGTCTCCTTATTCTGGCCCTGAAATGCTGATTGCACCTTGTGAAGGAATTTATAATAGGAATTTCTTCTTTTGTGATTATAGGAGCAAATATTACATTTCCTGAGAAACCTGTTTTACTTCCCCTCAAGAAAACAGGCTATTGACCCCTGCTCACAAAGAATTAACTTTTGCCTTCGCTATGCTAAAAACATTGCCTTGTATTTGAATGCCGAAGATCCCTTCCTTCCCCATATGATAAGCATCTAAGTCACCCACATCAATCACTATTGATAAAGATCATGCATGAGTCTTCTACCAATCTATGTTCTGGGAAAATTTTACATACCAAAGAATTTGTCATCAGAAATCATTGTTTAAGTCAATTGCCACTTCTGTTTTGTACCCCATACATTTTTTCCGTAAGTAAAGCTGACTCTCTGGTCAGTGCAGAGATGCCTGCCTGGTGATCAGAAAGAATCTCGTGGCTCTCTCACTCTCTCTCACCAACTCCATCCATCATTCAGGGAGCCGTGGACCCGCTGGAGCTGGACTCCAGAAAGAGCTGGTCTCTGGAAAAGAGCCATCTTTATCTTCTCCCACTTTAACATGACTGGAAGTTCTTGGTTCACTTTAGGGAAGTTCACCTGTTAGAGCTCATTCTCAGAATCCTGAAAGTGCCAGGGTCAGGATCTGCTACTTACATCCACACTGCCCACCTATTAGCAGTGAGACTGAGGTTCTAACAGGGTCAGGATTCCAGCTGGGAGTGAGAAGACCCACCTCTAACCTTTGGACAGCTCATTCATGATTCCATCATTCAGTCTGAACAAGTCATTTCCTTTCAGCTTCCTCGCTTATCAAATGGGGACAACTTTTCCTATCTAATAACATTATTGTGAACTTCAAATCAAAACATGCAGCAGAGCCTTGATTTGCTCCTGATTTGGTGAAAACAAACAAAAACAAAAACAAAACAAAAAAAAAAACACGAGTATCCCTAAGCTGAGTAAAAGACGTCAACTCTTCCTGATAAGACCATTGATGAATAAGCAATGAGAAATAGATTCAAAATAAAGGACGTTTAGATTTCAAGTTTTGATGACATTTTGATGGACTTATCAAGAAAATGGAACAAGCTGAAATACTAGTACATCAATATATTAGTGAAAATATTTTGATGGTATTTAGGAGATAATCTGGAAGCTCACTCACTTTTTTGGTCCCATGATTCTAAACAGCATGCAAATACTCCAATATAACATATGAAAAGTAAATGGCCATATGATGTGTGAGATAAGGGGTGATACAAATATATCAGCACAATCCATCAGATCTAAATGTACATACATAAGCAAGTGATGTGTCTGGTATAAAAACATTACATATGGAAACAAAATGGCTTATCATTTTTTACACGTTTGGGAATAGCCCTCCCTTTTAATTATAAAACACATTTGTATGAAATAAAAAAAATTATTCTAGCCTGACAGCTCTCAACAGGAGTGATCTCCCACCAGGGGACATTTGTCACTGTCTAGAGACATTTTTGATGGTCCTGAGTGGGGACTATGGGGAGCAGGGCTACTGACTTCTAGTGGAGAGAGTCCAGGGGTGCTGGCAGATGCCCTACAAGCACAGGACAGCCCCCCCCCCCCATCACTGGGTGACTCTGCTGTATCCCTCTCAACACCCAATTCAACATCATACATTCAAATTCTTGCCAGCGGTCTGTAGTGTGCAATTGAAAATGCCACCCTTGCCGTGGTATTTAATATATAACCATAAACCAGTATTTCTGTGACTGTCAGCTGGAATTTTGGAAGCTTTTGCCTCAAAATACCAGCAGCAAGCTCCAGTTCCTTCTGTCCTTAAATGAATTGTTGCCGGCAGAACCTGATCCTCCCTGCTGAAGGTCTACCTGATTACTCATCAAGACGCGTCACCGCCTTCTAATCTGGCCCACAATTGTGGAGTTTATTTTCCGACGTCAGAGAAGCCTGGACCCAAGTCACATAATCAGAACCATCAGGGGCCTCCCGTGTGGAGAAGGAGCAGCGTGTTTAGGATGGTGATTACCAGTGTGAGTTGTGATGATTAGGGCAATTTTTTTTCCCAGCCAATATTCATGGAGCACCTACACAGTCTAGGCGCTGTGCTAACTGCTGGGCATTCAGTGAGGAATAAAACACACACGGTCCCCAAGCTTCTTACGTCTCGCTTTTCCAGGTGGCTTCAGAATGTGTTATTGTAATTACACAAACCTTTGAGAGAGGCAGGAAGGGTATTTGTCATAGGTGAGAAAGTTACACTGCAGACAAGCACAGATTCAGGATTCTTTGTCACAAAGAACAGAAGGAACCCAACGTCCCATAAGCACAAAAGGAAAGTATTAGAGGACATTCATTAGTCTACACGATCCCTGGGAAGCCAAGAGAATTGAACAGGGCACGATGCAACTGGGAGCCATGATTGTAACAAGCCACTGGACAGGCTACAAACATGGTCCCATTGCTTCTGAACTCTGGCTTTGGAGATGCTGAGCAGGAGGTAAAACTACTGCCACCAAGTTCTTTCTTCTGAAGCCAACTCTTCTTTGGTTGGTCCTGATTGGTGGAGGCTGGTCACATGCCTCTAACCTGGCTGCAAGGGGAGCTGGGAAATGGAGTTCTGATTCTCTGCTGGAGACATAAGCAGGACTCAGAAAGTGGAAGTTTCCTTCCCCCAAAACAAAAAAGCCACTCAAAATGTCCTGGGCAGCCACCCCTATGACGTATGTCCAGTTGCAAGACAGCCACAAGGTAGAGCCCCAAATCCTGTGATGAGCAAGGCACAGACCATTCAGGGTTAAGTAGGTAGATGACTGCAGTAATGGCCTCCAATTTGTTCATACTCTTCTGCACCTCCCACCCTTCCAACCAAGAATTCTGTAGCTAGCAAAACTATCCCTCAAAAGCGAAGGGAGTTGACTTTCTCAGATTGAAAAAAAAAAAAAAAACTGAGGGAATTCATCACCAGCAGACCTGCCCTATAAAATATGTTAAAAGAAGATCTTCATGGGGTGCCTAGGGGGTTCAGTCCGTTAAGCACCGACTTTGGCTCAGGTCATGATTTCACCATTGGTGGGTTCAAGCCCCACATCTCTCAGCACAGAGCCCAGAGCCTGCTTCGCATTCTGGGTCTCCCTCTCTCTCTCTGCCCCTCCCCCACTCACACTCTATTTCTCTCTCTCAAAAATGAACAAATGTTAAAAAAATTTAAAAAATAAAATAATACAATAAAAGAAGATCTTCATGAAAAAGGAAAATGTTACAGGTCAGAAAGTCAGATCTACATAAAGAAATGAAGAAGATTGAAGAAGGAAAAAATGATTAAAAAAGACCCACAGAATCTTCCATTTTCCTTATTCTTCATGGACCTAAAAAGGCACTGTTGGTTGAAGGGAGTGAGTAGAATGATGTACAGGGTGATGGCTGCCTGAGGATAATGAGGTGGACGACGCTCACAGGTATGGGAGGGGAAGGAGCCTGGGCCCAGGGGTGTTGTTAGCTCAAGTGCACAGACCCAGTAAATAACTGCAGAGTTCAAACCCTGACCTCTTGGATCCCAGGTCTATGCCTTTTTCTTTCCATGAGAACCCCAGCTAAGCCTCTGGGAATGCTTGGGAATGAACCCCTGGTGTTCCTTTCTGGACCCCATTTCCCAACTCAAAGAAGGGCACCCCTGAGCTTTTCCATCATCCTTGGTGACAGTGCCGACCTATGGGAGCCACATGTCTGTGTGACGGCACCTGACATGACAGCTCATTTATTGCAAAGCCTTAGAAAGATCTGGGACCATCTGGTAGACCCAGGGCTCTGGACATTCTGTCTGACACCTTCACTCATCAGTGATCCCAACCACACTTACCAAGCAATTAATGTGTGCCAGGATCTGGGCTGAGCATTTGACACATACTTTAGCATTCAATCCTCTTAACAGCCTATTTTCATCCCTGTCGTACCAAACAGGAAAGTGAATCCAGAGAGGTGAGGCAACTTGCCTGTGAAAGGTTGAATTGCGCCCTCCAAAAGATATGTTCATTCCTAGGACCTGGAACCTATCAACATGACCTTATTTGGGAATAGGGTCTTTGCAGTTTTAATTAGTTAAATTAAGCTTTACTGGATAGAGGCCTAATCCAATGACCATTCTTATAAGAGGGAAATTTAGAGACAAACACACAGGGAGAAGTCCGTGAGAAGACAGAGGCAGAGACCAGATTGATATATCTACAAGCCAACGAACGTCAAAGGTCACCAACAGCCACCAGAAGCTGGGGGAGAAACACCCAACAGATCCACCCTTGGAAACCTCCAGAAGGAGCCAACCCTACTGACATTTTAATTGTGGACTCACATCATTCAGAACTGTGAGAAAATAAATTTTTATACCAGGTTGCTGTACTTCCAGGCCAGCCACTGGAGATGAATACATCACCCAAGGTTATGCAGCTGGTAAGATGTGTAGTCTG
The DNA here is from genome assembly GCA_004023845.1 of Helogale parvula. Taxonomy (NCBI): domain Eukaryota; kingdom Metazoa; phylum Chordata; class Mammalia; order Carnivora; family Herpestidae; genus Helogale; species Helogale parvula. The sequence continues at coordinate 15,656 of PJEM01016143.1, read as the reverse complement.
AACTTGAACTTCACTTAAAAGTCCAGACCCTTAGCATGGCCTGGTCCCACCTGCCTTGCACAGTAAGGAGTGTTACAGGAAGGAAGGGCTTAAGAGGTCACACCCCCTGGTGTTCTCCAAACTGGATTTCTGGAGCACGGCTCTGCTGGCCATGACATCAGCTCGGTGTTTAAGAAACAATAAGTCTTAGGGTGCCTGGGTGGCTCAGTCAGTTAAGTGCTGGCTTTGGCTCAGGTCATAATTTCATGGTACATGGGTTCAAGCCCAGCATTGGGCTCTGTGCTGACAGCTAGCTCAGAGCCTGGAGCCTGCTTCAGATTCTGTATCTCCCTCTCTCTCTGACCTTCCCCTGCTCACGCTGTCTCTGTCTCTCAAAAATAAATAAAAAACATTAAAAAAAAAAGAAACAGTAAGTCTTAGGCTAGTTCCCCCAGAAACAATGCTGAAAAGAGGTCACGAGTGTAGAGTTGTATTGGGGAGGTGACCCCAGAAAACCCTCACAGGGAAATAAGGAGTGAACCAAGGAAGAGAAGGAGTCCAGGTTCGAACACTCAGGTATCACCTCCGTGGTGAAGCCCTCTCAGAGTGACCCGGGGAGAGTAAGTCCTTATCTCAAATTCATTGCCTCCCCTCAAACTGTGCTCACCCCTATATTACAGAGTTTATCATGCCGTCTAGAATGTGCAGCTTTACCTACTTGCTCCCTGACCCATTAGCCTAAATTCTTGAAGAGCATTTTCTTCTTAAATTCTCAAGACAGTAGAGAAGATGAGGGGGTGATGATGGACAGACTATTATATCAAGTAGATCAAGGTTGTGCACCCAGGTTTCAGACAAGTTCCACAGAGCTACATGATGTGGGTGAAGGAACAGACCTTATTGGAGAAAGTGAAAGTTATAAGGCCAAGGTCAGATCGGACAGGTGACAGACAGAGAGATGTGCTTAGCCAGGGTCCTCTACTGGGCACCTGGGCCGGGTGTCCCTGCAATGGAAGGACCCTGACCTCCATTGCTCTTTTGTGTGCGGACAAGCAAAATGGCAACTCTTCCAAAGTGGGGATCATTTATTTGACCCTTTTGGCACCAATCTGGATTCTGGTGGCAGCTCTTACACTTGCTTGGGAGTGCCCCCTGCCCATTGCCTGGGCAGCTCAGAGTCACCTGTTGGAAACAGAAGTCCCTCCAGTCAGTGGGGAGGGAATGAGAAGCTGGCTCATGGACCGAGTGAATGAATGAATGAGCAAAGGAACGTGTAAGATTTAACAGATGGAGGCAGAGACAGAGGAAAGAAAGAGACCAAGTTATGGAGCCAAGAAAGCCTTTATTGGGATCTGCGATTCCTGGGCGAGGTTCCGTGACTCCGGGAGTGGGGAGTCAGGGAAGTCATGCCCTGTATGGGAGGGCAAGGTGTTTTATGGGTGAAAGAGTTTCGGGTGGGCATATAGCCAAGTAAGGGCATCTTTGGGCCATGGTGAGAGGGGATTGGTTGTTTCCTAGGGGTGAGGGGATGCTAGAATTCCATGATAGGCTATATTTCAAACGGCATGAGATATTCCAGATCTGAGAGTGGGGGTAGTCGGTGCCTGGTCGGTGCCTGGTCAGTGCCTAGTCGGTGCCTGGTCGGTGCCTGGAACTATTCTCCAACCCACAGTAAAATGGCTGTTTGGTCGCCTTTCTAAGGTAACGCTTACAGAATGAAAGGCAGGCAGGGCCACTTCTGAGTCTATTTCAGAATCCGTCCCTCACGTTCTGTGCTCGCCAGGCTCTGCAGGTTCCTCAGCAGCCGTCACACCCTGGCACATGGTGGGCCATGGAGATACTTCGTGTATTTGTGTCGTCATCCACTGTATACTCCCCAGGGTCTTACTACAGGCTGTTGAAGGCAGGGAAGGACGCAGAAAAAAACGTCCTTCTTAGAGTTTAAGCTCTAAGGGAAAAGGTAGAAAATAAAGTTGTGTTTTTGTTTGTTTTTGAAAAACAAAATAAGTCAGTAAGTGCTAAGTACGGAAATTACCCTTATCATCCAGTTGAGCTGAAATGCACAGATCTAGGATGCAGTAACCACCATCAATCAGAATCTAGTAGAAAAGAATGTATCCTCTCTAGCCAAGACAAGAGGGGCTCCTGCACTGAGCCCCCTTCCCCGCCCATCTTCGAAAGGCCCGCAAATCACAGACACACTATCAGTGTGTTAGAGCCCATGGGGGCCTCGGTCACCCAGAATCTGGAACCACATGCGCCAGTCCTAAACACGGAGCAGGGCCCTGGGGATGCTTCTGGGATCTCTGGCATCGTGCCCTAAAAACAAAGTGTGGCTGCACCCAGATGCTTCCGAGATTTGTAAGAGGCAGACACTGCTTTGAAGTGTGAGGAGGATTTGAGCAGCCTAAGGATTTAGTTTCAAGAAAAGACAAATTGGTTGAGGTGCAGACTCTCAGCTCCGGAGGGAACGCACGCAAGATTCCTGTACAACAGAGCAGTGCTTTCCCTCAGTGCTAAGTATCTTTTTCTTGCTTCCTTTCGGTTCCAATAAGTAGACCCAGAAGCATTTATGAATAGGACAGGTCCCGGCAACAACTGGATGGTTCAGGAACATGTTGCATTATTAAAATTCATCTTACGCTTATATCTGGGTACGTGTAAGTGTGGGTATAATTTGTTTGAAGGGTGACACAGATTCTTTATATCGGCAACTGGATGGACATGGAGCCCTTGAATTGCCAAGTTTTATTTTATAAAAATACTGAGATTTCATTACATTTTCAAAGTAACAAATCAGTTTTGATTGACAAAATCTCTATTTAAAATTTTTACTCTTGGGGCACATGGGTGGCTCTGTCGGGTAAGCATCCAACTGTTGATTCAGCTCAGGTCATGATCTCACAGTTCGTGAGTTCTAGCCCCACATCGAGCGGTGTACCGATGGTGTGGAGACTGCTTGGGATTCTCTCTATCCCCCTCTCTCTCTCTGCCCCTCCCCTGCTCATGATCTCTCTCTCTTTCTCTCTCTCTCTTAAAATAAACATTTAAAAAATAATTTAAAATAAAATAAAAATTTTATTCTTCCATTCAATGGACGTTCTCTGCCGTTTAGGTTTAATAGATAATTTTGGAGTACAATAGGAGAAAAATAACTCTTTGAAAACACTCATGAAGACTAATTTTTTTAAAAATTTATGATTACTTGAATTTGTGTTTCTCATGCAAATACATGGTAATTTTCTATACTTTGAATACAAGTATTTTCAAAGGCCCTTTAGCTCCATGACTGCGAGTGTAACTATCTACTGGGAATGGCCAGCCCCTCTTCCCTGACTGGGGGGCCGTGGGGAAGGTCACTGAGAAGAATGATCACTGTTGACCCAGGAGCTGGGCCGGGACCCTCAGAGGCTGTCACCCCGTCCCCTGTCCTTGCCCTCCCCGCTCTGCCCCCACAGGCTGCTCCAAGGACATAGCTCTGACGTAGCGATTTGGTGTATGTGACTGGACCTAGTTAAATGAACTCACAAGTGACAGATGCGGGCAGGAGTCTGTTCGTGTTGCCGCCGCCCAAGACCAGCATCGTATGGAAGTTCCCTTGCTTACTGAACCTGCCGCCTACCAGGGCGCCGGGTGGCTCAGTCAGTTAAGTGTCTGACTCTTGATTTTGGCTCAGGTCATCGTTTCATGGTTCGTGGGTTGGAGCCCTGTGTCAGGCTCTGCGCTGACAGCATGGAGCCTGCTTGGGATTCTCTGTCTCTCTCTCTTTCTCTCTCTCTGCCCTTCCCCTGCTCATGCTCTCGCTCCACCCCCCTCTCTCCCCGAATAAATAAACATTAAAAAACAAAGCCTTGCCACCTAAAACAAAACCTGGAGAGCCTGCCTCTCTCTTCCATCTCTCCCTGCCCTCTGTGGAGGGAGCCAGTTTCAGATCACACCCAAGAAATTCCCAGGAGGGTTGCAAGCCGACAGGGTCCCCTATCCACCCCCTAAGGCCCAGCTCAGCCATCTCCCTTCATGACCTCGTGGTTTGTGGGTTCGAGCCCTGCTCTGGCCTCTGTGCTGACAGCACGGAACCTGCTTGGGATTCTCTCTGTCCCTCTCCCTCTGCCTCTCTCTCTCTCTCATATAAATAAACGTTTAAAAAAAAAAAAAGACGAATTCTGTAGTTGTAAGGAGCATAGTTGCTACGGAACAATTCTCTGCTAAACAAATGAATGAGCAACCAAACAGGAATCCAACGGCCCCGCTGGAGGAAATGGAATCAGGAAGATCACCGTAACAGGGAGAGATCTCGGCGACCTGTCTGGAAACATACTCCTCCCTCTGCCTTTTTTGCTGTTTCCCTCCTTTGTTCTGAAACGTCTCAATGGTACAATTTTATAAGGCGTTTAGGGTCTTGCCTTGCCTGCGCCAACAGCGACTTTGGCTCAATTCACAAACCGCCCCGCGCCCCCAGAGAGCCGGTGACACTCAACACTGCCCGAGGACCAAGACGGGCCAGGCCTCCCATGAAGAGCGCCGGCTCTGGACTCGGAAGGCCCGGGTTCTGTCGCAGCAGCATGACTTTGAGGCCTCAGAGCTCTGAGTGTAGAAGGGTATTGGGTGCCCGGCCCAGGGGGGCGGGGGGGGTGGGACAGAGCCCTGGGGACGCCTCCACAGGTGCTCACCAACCTTGTTTCCTTGCCCTGAGCCGAGGAAACCAGGGCCTTCTGGCGAAGGAAAAAGGGAACCATTCACAAGACAGAGAAGAGGCAGGAGGGCTCCCTGGATGCAGCTCACGACGGCTCGCCTTGCCAGCCACCCGAAGGCTGAGCCGGTTTCTGAAACGGTTCCGAAGGGGCTGGAACACTTTCCGCCCCAGGGCTGTTACTCCCCGGCTTCCTGGCTGGGCTCTCCTTCCTGAAAGGAGAGAGGCCAAAGCACTCAGAGAGCTTCCCGAGGGAGGAAGCCTGACTCCACAGAAGCGGGGGGCCCGGGTCTGGAAAGCAGAGGGGGTGTCGGGGCCAAGGCCCTGCCGGGCACACAGGCATCCGCTGGCGATGGGAGGTGGGGTTCCAAGAGGCCTCCCTCGTCGGGGGTGGGGAGGGGGCATCATGCAGTCATTCAGCCCCCACTATTCCCGGTCCTCCCCCAGGCCTGTCCTCGGCTGGCTCCTGGGGCGGAGGGGCGGCCAGGCGTACGCTGTGTTGGGTGTGCACTGTGTTCCTGGAGCTGAGAATCGCATAAATAGCGAGGGAGCCAAGCCACACTCCTTACTCTACACCGCGCTAAGGGCTCGACGTAACTGACTGTTTAATCCTCTCTTACCCCGGAGGCCACCGGAGCTGTCTACAGGCAAGGAAACCGAGAAGTCAAGTCAGGTAGTTGGAGAGCGAATGCCACACCGCGCGTGGAGCTCCCTCAGGCCTGAAAGGGCCCCACTGCTCCAGTGGGCCCGGATTTGGGCTCTCCGGCTTGAGTGCAAACCTCTAAATCAAGCATGGCCTCTAGGAGAAAAGTCGACTGGTGGGTCCCAGGAGCCGGGAGGAAGGCCACAGCGGGGGCTCAGGGTTCAAGGGGCACAGAGCTTTCAGTCTGGGCAGACGGAAAAGTTCCGGAGGTGGACGTCCGCACAGCAGTCAGAAAGCGCCTAATACCACGGACCCGCTCACTTAAAAATGGTCAGAAGGGTAGAACAATTATTTTATGTAAATTTTGCCACAATAAAAAGAATTTTTTTATAGTTACAAGGGATCATAGCTTAGGTCTAGAAAGGCTCACCACATCACACAAGAAATTAGTCCTGCTTCATTATGAAAGGAATCATTAAAGATGTAAACTGAGTTGGGGCGCCTGGGGGGCTCAGTGGGTTAAGCAACCGACTTCGGCGCAGGTCATGATCTCACAGTTTGTGGGTTCGAGCCCCACATCAACCTCTGTGCTGACAGCCCGGAACCTGGAGCCTGTCTTCAGATTCTGTGTCTCCCTCCCTCTCTGCCCCTTCCCCATTTGTGCTCTGTCTCTCTGTCTCTCAAAAGTAAACAAATGCAAAAAAATTTTTTAATTTAAAAAAAAAAAGATGGAAACAGAAGTATAGATTTCCCGTGGACCAGGAGCCATCACCAGCTAGGAAGTCTGAGGTTCTAAATTTAAAAGCACTCTAGATGTGTATTCAGGATACCTGTCTATCTGGTCCGTTCTGTTCATTTGTTGGGGGGAAAATACGTTAAGTGAATCATTCAGCAACTTATCAACAAAACCATGAGGGGAAATCCAGGCCTTTGAACATAATCTCTAATGCAACCCGTGCTGCTGTGTTCTAGCCGCAGGGAAATTTCCAGGTGCTCCGGAGACAGGGTCTGGGAAGGGAGAGGACTCTTCAGGCCACCACTGTGCCTGAATCCTCACGGCAGCCTCTGTGTGGGGGCTGAGGGCACTGCCAGCGGGGGGTCAGGCACCCTGCAAGGTGGGGCACAGGAGCCTTAGAGCCCAAGGCAGAGAGGACTCAGTGTCCCCACAACTGGCCCCTTATAAACAATGAATCGCCTCATTTGGAATGGAGAAAAACCCCAAACCTCACTGTAAATGAAGTCACCCCTCATTTCTTGAGGATGAAGATTCCGAGATAGGGTGAGGGCCGCCCCGTGCCACTCAGCTCGCTGCATCACCGCACACGATCTTCCTTCTTGCCTTTTCTCTGTCCCTCAACAATCTTTGTCAAGGCCCGTCTCTTGGGCGACGGTGAACTGAGGTTGGGGACACGGATTCGAAGCAGCCTGTGAACCCGGCCCTTCATTAATCATGTGACCTCGAGCACGTGACTTAACCTGTTGCCTGCCAGGGTCTCATCTGTAACGTGGGGTAGGGAAGATTCCAGAACCTAGCTCGCAGGGTTCTCAGGAGGATCGCCATGGTGAGTGTGCCCGACTCGCTAACGCAAGCACCGGGCACTCCGCCAGCTCTGTAGCCGCGTGCTGTAACCTGCTCCCGGGTCCCCACAGCGGGCACCATGGGACGTGGAAGCCCACGCAAGAGTTGCATCAGCTTTGCTATTTTGCCGGGTGCCACCCTCGCCTCTCCTCCCAGCCCCCTGCCAGGCCTGCGCCCTGCCTGGGGAATACACGCAGCACCACTCGGCTCCTGCCGCCAGGAAGCCCGCGTCTGGCGAAGACATTGACAAATGAACCGTTGTAAGGCAGCAGGGGACATACTACACATGTGTTCTGCAGCGAAAAATTAGAGTCCCCTGTGAATTGCCTTAAATAATCTTGTATGCTTCAGTGTATTCATTTCCTACTGCTGGGTAACAATTCCCCACAAACATGAGGCTTAAAACAACACCCATAATTACTAGCTCACAGCTCCGGAGGACAGAGATGTCTGGTGTTGGGAGCCGTTTCTGAACTCGCTAAGTTGAGAAAACTCCTTGGGAGGTTGAGGCAGGTTTTGCCCAGCCTCCCGCCATCAGATGGTGACCGATGTCTACCTCCCACTCAATTATTTTTGCTTGAGCACCGACCCCCATAGCACCCTGTTGACTGGTATCAGGAGTGACTTGTCCCCTTATCCTAAGAAATGCTGATTGCACCTCCTGAAGGAACTTCTTTTGTGATTATGGGAGCAAACACTGCATTTCTGAGAATCCTGTTTTACTTATACTTCCCCTTAAGCAAACAGGCTATTGACCCCTGCTCTCAAAGAACTAACTTCTGCCTTTGCTATGCTAAAAACATTGTCTTGTATTTAAACGCTAAAGACACCTTCCTTCCCCATATGATAGGCATCTAAGTCACCTACATCAATCACTAGTGATAAAGATTATGCATGAACCATCTACCAATCTTTGTTCTGGGAAAATTTTACATACCAAAGAATTTGTCATCAAAAATCATTGTTGAAGGCAAATGCCACTTCTGTGCTGGCCCCATACATTTTAAATAGAGTTGACTCTGCAGTCAGAGCTGAGATGCCTGCCTGGTGATCAGAAAGAAACTCGTGGCTCTCTCACTCACACCGTCCATCCTTTGGGGGGCCCTGGACCTGCTAGAGCTGGACTCCGGCAGTCTGGGGGAAGTGCACTGGGGTCTCACACACCAGGACACACATGTCGGGGCTCTGAGGAAGCATCCGTCTCCAGGCGCATTCGGGCTGTTGCCCGAACCCAAGTCCTGTGGCCGTAGGCCGGAGCCTCCCGTTTGTCGGCCACTTGGCAACCAGGGCCACCATCTGCTCAGAGCGGCTGCCATCTTCCTTCTCTGCCTTCAAACCAGCAACGTCAGCTCCGGACCTTCTCACACTTGGAGCCTCTCTGAGCTCCCCTTTGGCCACCAACCAGAGGGAACTCCCGCCTTTCAGAGGGTTCATGTGATGGGATCAGGCCCACTTGGGTCATGTTCCTTTTGATGAGCTCAGAGTCAGCTGGTTAGTCCCCTCCAGGACACGCACAAGCCATGTTCTGCCCTGTCACTTACCTAACCACAGGGGTGGTGCCTGGTCCTATGCACAGGCTCCACCCACGGTCCACAGGAGATGCTCTTCAGGGGCCATAAGGTCACCATAGGATTCTGCCACCAACCACGGTCAGGGTGGGCCAGGCCTGGTGTGGTAACAGGCAAGTGCTAGTCCACACCGCAGTGGGCTGGGCTGCCACTCTGGGTCTTCTCCACCTCGGGATGAGGCTGGCAGAGGAGCCACCATCCATCCGTAATACAGGTGGCCCCAAGGCAGAGAGGAAGAGAGTTAATACAGCCTGGACCGGCTCTCAAAGCTTCTGCCCAGAAGTAAAGCCATCACGTCCTGTCGTGTGTCAGTGCACACAATAACTCATGTGGCCATGTGTAACTTGAAAGGCGGTGGGACACTCAGTCCCAGCGTGGGTCCAGGAGAGAGGAGCCTGGACTAATGGGTGACCAGCACCGACTGGCATCAGTAGCGAGTCACGGGAGAGAGAGCGATGGCTGTGCGCATCGGCTCCGTGCTAGGCACTGTGCTGGGGGCATGTTAGCCAGAACACTTTCATCTGCAAGACAGAGAATAAGCCTCACGAAACCAGCTCTAGCCAAAACCCGATGCTGGATCTGTAGCCAGAAATGACCCAGGCAGCTCCCAGAGCCCACTCAGGAATCGCAGGACTCTCTCCGGAATCGGAATCAGGGATGTAGCTCTGTCCAGACTCTTCCTCTGCCACCTCCTGGCTCTGCTCGAGCATGCTCTAGACACACCTGCTCCTCTAGTGGAGACCCTGGCCCCACAGTGGAAACTTGGGTGGGTTGAGAGAGCGGCTCTCTCCCTCTTCTTGTCTATCAATCCGGAGCAAGAACGTGGATCCCGTGCCCATTACCTGTGCCCATCACCAGCACCACAGCAGCGGGGTAGGAGCTGACCCAAGATGGAGAGAACGAACAAGGGCTCTAAGCAGAGATAGAAAGAAAGAGAAAGAAAAAGAGCACCGCGGCCCCCACAGCCACCCAGCTGCTGCGTGTTTATTTCATCTTCATGAAAGCTCGGCGGTAAATGTTATAAATCCCACGCGTCAGAGGCAGACGAGAGATGACAAGATCTGCACACATAATAACATTTGTTCACATCGGAACAGAAGCAAGATTGAAAGTCTGCATTACTCCAAAGCCTGTGCTCTTCCCGCTAAGCCAACTGGGACTCTCTCCTTGAAAGACTTGCTCTGAGTAATTTCTTTATAAACAGGTTCAAGGAAAAGAGTTGGGAGAACTTGCCCAGTACACTGTATCCTGTTAAAATTGGATCCCATGTTTTGGAGGCTCATAGAGGGGTCTGTATTCTAAAACATGGGATGCTTTTTATGATCACTGCCCAACAGCCAAGCCAAGTTGATGTTTGTCTTCGTTCCTTCACTTAGGACCATGTGGGCCAACTTTCCTCTTGGGTTTGCCAAGAGTGCCAATAACCCGTGCAGAAGTCCCTTGGCTCAACGGGGGGAGATGTGTTCCTTTTAGTGAAAGACACGCTGACATCAACAGGAACTCGGGGGGGTGTCGTTCTGGCTAGTCATTCAACCTACCCTCACCCCACATTCCTCCTGGCTGTCACTGCCAGGTCAGGGCAGCACCCGCGTCCCTGGCTCCTGGCTTCGGACCTCAGAACGCAGGCACCGCGGCGCAGAAACCCAGAGGTGGCCCCTTTGCCGGAGAAACGGCCTCCAACGCTAGCCTCTGACGCTAGCATCTCAGACTCTGTTTTCCGAAGAAGTTGTCCCTGGACACTTCCTACTGGGCACGAGGCAACAGAGGTTTGAGTCTGGACACGGCCATGTCAGCCTTGGCCGCCGTCACAAGCAGACACAGGACGGGGACATAGGGAACATTCAGGAACGGTGTAGCTCTGTGTTGGAGCTGAGTAGTGGGGGGTCAGGAAAACAGCGCGTCTGCTCAGGAATTTCCCATCAGCCCTTGGTCCAGGAACAAAGAGCATTTCCCTGGTTACCTGCGTCACTTATTGGAATATGCCAGTCTGGACAGCAAGAAGGAGAAGATTAAGTTCTTTTTACTCAGAAATGCTAAAGAAAGGAGTCGCAGACTATGAAAGTGCTCAGTCTCAAGACAAGGACTGGCAGGGTCTGCTACCAGCACAAAGCTCCAGACTCTCTTTAGGAGGCAGGGGGCAGGCATGACCTCTCTGGACAGGGATGATACACCACGTGTCCTACAGTCTATTGGCAGCCACTTTGTGACCACGCAGCCACCAGCTTTCGGATGGAGCTGATGGTGGGTCTCAGGGCAGGTTCTTTAACAAAGAAGCAGAACAAAGACACAGTGAGGGGCTGGTGAACACACTGGTGGAGGCCAGACAAGAAAATCCCAAAGAGCAGGGCAGGCTGCCAGGAAGGGCAAAGTAGAGCTCACAGGATGGGCTGCTCCACAGTCAGGATTTGCTCTCCTTCTAGAAAGTTCTTCTTCTTCATCCATTCTACGCTGAATATCTTTCAATGGATTGAATCAGGCCCACCCAGAATATCTTGGACAATCTCCCTTCCTTAAAATTGACTGATTATGGGGGCACCCAGGTGGCTCAGTTGGCTAAGCGTCAGATTTCAGCTCAGGTCATGATCTCACAGTTAGGGAGTTCAAGCCCCGTGTCATGCTCTGTGCTGACAGCTCGGAGTCTAGAGCTTGTTTCGGATTCTGTGTCTACGTCTCTCTCTAACCCTCTCCCACTCACGCTCTGTCTCTCTTTCTCTCTCTCAAACATAAAATAAAAACATTTTTTAAAAAGTCCACTGGAGGGGGGCCAGGGGGGCTCAGTCGGTTAAGCCTCTGACTTTGGCTCAGGTCATGATCTCACCGTTCATGGGGTTGAGCCCCGTGTCAGACTCTGTGCTGACAGCTCAGAGCCTGGAGTCTGCTTCCAGTTCATGTGTCTCCTTCTCTATCTGCCCCTCCACCTCTCATGCTCTGTCTCTCTCTGTATCAAAAATAAATAATAAAAAAAATTAAAAAAATTAAAAAGTCGACTGATTATGGACTTTAATCACGCCCACAACTACCTTCACAGTAACACCTGGATTTGTGTTTGACTGAATAACTGGGAACTGTAGCCTCAGAGAGTTGACCCATCGAAAGACATGGAATAGGGAGACAAGAAAAAGTGATTTCTTCATGATGTCATTGAGTTCCTAGATCAAGCCATTCCTGAGCTCCGTACTACCTTTGCACTTTGCAGGTACACTTTCCAGAAATTCAGCCTTTGGCATCTCAAGCTGTGTTTTCTGTAACTTGCAAGCTACAGTCCTAACTGACCCAAGAGGGACCCAAAACAGGGAGGTGACAGCCTCATTTTGGCCCAACTTCTCAAAAAGGACTGTTTCAGTCTGGGTCCCAGATAGTATGGAACCCACTGACACACACCAGGGTGAATCAGGGGGCGGTCACCTCCACTTGGAGGAAGATGTTTCCCGAACACCTGCTCTGTGTAAGCCCTGGGCCCCATGCTGGGGACACCTGCTCTGCCCGTGGGTGATGGGTAAGCAGACAGACAGCAGCCAGAGCAGACAATGCCGTGGCAGAGCAGGGGAGAGTGACAGACCTGTGGGAGTTTGTCAGGCAGAGGGGACCCAGTCCAGCCTCTGTGGGCCAAGGAGGGCTTCCTGGATAAAGTGGCATTTCAGCTCTGTCTGGAAGGGTGAGAAGTAGCAGACCCGGGACTCTAGGTGAGGGAATGCTGTTCCAAGAAGAGGGAACGACATATTTGACATGTAAAGGCCACTGGGTATGGTGACTACAAACCCTTGGGTATGGTGACTACTAATACTGTGTGACTTGGAGCAAGTCACTCAGCTTCTCTGGGCCTCGGTGCCCTCAAATGAAGATGGTAACATACCCTCACAGACATTTGCCCTGGCCCCGGAGCAAGGCAGCAGCCCTCCAGAGGTCTTTATCATCATCGCCACCGCCATCACCACCAGGAAAAGACTGGCAGAGACGGCCAGAGGCCTCAGACGGTCTCCCAGGCCTTGGGGAACCAGGGGAGAACTTGAAACAGGCTGGCAAGAGCGGATTTCTACTCCAGGCAGAAAGACGTTAATTGTGTCGCAATTGTGGGAAAAGATCTAGAAGCCACTTTCGTGAGAGAGGGTTCAAAGAATTGGAGATGTTTGCTCTGACAGAGTGGACTCTGTCTGGAGGGGCAGGAACGGGCGCTCGGGGACAGACTAAGGCACAGTGGTGGCCTCAGGTCGGGACAGGGCTGGTCTGCAGGAGGAGGTAAGCCAGTTCTAAGCCAGGATGACAGCATCAGGGAGTCGTCACAACTCACCTTCCCCTTGGGGAGAATTTGCATCAGCCAGAGCTGCTCACAGCCTGGAGAGCGGCCCCATCAGGAAATGAGCTCCCCATCCAGGGAGGTATGCAAGCAGACTCTGGAGGTGCACCTGACAGGAAGGTGGTGAAGGAAACGCAAGTAGAAGGCAGGTTGATGGAGATCATTTCTAAGTTCCTCCAACCTTCATCGCTGCTATTCTTCTGAACTCCTGGGAGATGGTGAACTGTTTCCAGCGCTGGCCGTAACAACTCACCACAAACGGAGTGGCTTAACACAACACTAACGGTCTCTCACAGATCTAGGTCAGAAGTCCCCCTCCTGGGTCTCCCTAGGCTAAAATCAAGGTCTCTGCAGGGCTGCATCCCTTTCTGGAAGGTCTAGGGGGCAGTCTTTTTCCTCGCCTTTCCCAGCTTCTAGAGGCTTTCAGGGTTCCGTGTCGGTGGACCCTTCCTCTGTCTCCAAAGCCAGTGAACAGCTTCTTCCAAGTTCTCTCTCCTGCTCGTGCTCTGCCCCAGCCCCGCCCACCTCCCCACACATTCCAGGGGGCAGGTGAAGGGGAGTCCAGACCTGGGGGCCGTCCTCTCACAACCACGCGGAGCCTTGATGGCCCCCTCTCCCCTCCTCTGCGGGACAGCAAGTCCATCTCCATCACCCACTGTTCAATCCCTGCTGTCCACCCCCGGCCCCAGGCTCTCGCTAAGTAACGTGTGTCCGGTGAATCAAGGAAGAGACCATTCAAAGAAAACACTAGTATCTACGGAGAGTCACCTGCTTGTTAACTCTGGCCCTTCCGCTTTCCTGGCCAGACGGGGTCCCAAGATGGGGCCCTTGCTCCGTGCAAGGCACTGAGGGGAGGGGGTGGGAGACGCCGTTGGAGGAAGACAGAGACTTTGATGTGTGGGGGCATTTTCACCGGTATTTTAAAAAAATTTTTTTATGTCTTTATTATATTTTGAGAGAGAGAGAGGCAGAGAGTGAGTGGGGGAGGGGCAGAGAGAGAGGGAGACACAGAACTGGAAGCAGCTGCAGGCTCTGAGCTGTCAGCACAGAGCCTGACGCAGGGCTCGAACCCACAGACTGTGAGATCATGACCTGAGCCGAAGTCCTGTGCTTAACTGACTGAGCCCCCCAGGCGCCCCAACACCAGTATTTTTAACACTCACCCTTCAGACTGAGCAGCCTGACGCCGAGGGAGCAATGGAAGGAGTCGGGGTCAGGACCGCAGAGCCGAGGGGGGCCAAGGACTTGGAGAACAGAGCCCACATGTGGGGTCCCCAGGCCCACTCACACCCAGGCGGGGCCCTCTGGCAGTCGGGGTGGAGCGGATTCGCCTGCGCCCTCTGTGTTCCCACCGGGCTTATGTCTGACTCTCAGGAACACGGTGAACTCCCACCAGGTTAACTCGGTAAAGTAAAGCTTTCCTTGCCTGTCTGCTCTGCTCCATGGGCTGCCTGGGGCGACAGACAAGACGAAGGAAGATCAGTAAAGGAGACAGATGAGGTCTGGGGCCACCTGATTTGCCCAAGAAGCCCCATCGACCACCGTTCACGGTGTCCCGAGTGAGGCAAGGCCCGATCTCCCAGCAACATGTTTATCTGGACTTTAAACGCACTGACGACTCTTGCTTTCCGGCACCATCCCTCAATCTGAATGATCCAAGGATTTGTTTTTGGTGCCTGGGTGTGTTTTTCTTCCTTGTCCCGAATCCGAACTTTGTTCCATGGAGCCATCCAGAAGCCCTGGAGCATTTCAAAGCAGACCTGGCGTCCGGGGGCTGGGCTGGCTGGGCTGCTGAGGAGGCCCAGCCCCAGGCCTCTAGGCCTGGAGTGAGGGGCTCCTTCACCCAGGACAGAACCACGCCTCTGTTTGCTGCCTGCCCGGCTCCAAACACACACAGTCCTGCCCTGTCCGGGAGGGTGCCCAAGAGACGGTCCTCAGGTCATCTCGATAAAAGTGTGGAGAGAATTCAGTGTCACCTGCAAAACAGGAAGGCCTGGCCGAGGGCCCAGCCCAGGGCTGTAAGACCAGAAAACCAGATAAATAAAACATCAGGCCTGGGGGGGACCTGGGTGAGGCTACTCTGTTTACGGACAGGGCATCCGCCGGTGTGGGGTCAGGACGGGATTTCTCAGGGCAGACGCCACAGGGAGAGGCTGGGGCCGGACCCCACACTCCTTTCCAGCCTCCCTTGCAGCCAGAGAGCCCCTGGAGACAGACACAGGCCCAGATAGCTGTTCCTCATGCGCCTTGTGACCTCAGCCAGTTTCATGTCTGTTTCTTCGTCTGGGAAATGGGAATGACCCCACTCACTTGATGGCCTTTCCATGGGGCTCATGGCATTTGTGACAACAGCCAGGATGGCGCCAGTCCCAGAAGCGGTGCGCCGTGATGTTCGGGGTCAGGTAAGTACCTTCCTCTCTCTGACCACTCCTCTCCTTGCCTGTTCTTTAGTCCTGCCCGGGCAGCCCAAGGGCCCCAAGCCATCTCTGACGACAAAGGTCTTGCGTCTTACAGGAGGAAGGGGCGCAAAGTCCTGTCTGGACCCATTTGCTTCCAGCTTTGTGACCTTGGGCAAGTTGGTGGAATCCTCTGAGCCTCGATTTTCCTACCTGGAAAATGGGACTGTTTTCTGGGCCTCAACACCCAAGGACACTTGTGAGTGTGTGGAGACAGTGACATTAGCTCAGCCAGTGACATGAGCTCAAGGTCCTTTATTCCGTGGGCCTCTGAGCTAGGCGTTCCTGGCATCCCATTTCACATATAGTGAGAAGGAGGAAAGAGACAAGAAACCTGCCGGAGGGCGTCACCGGAAGTGGTAAACAGGTGCGCCCTGAGCATCTGAGGGGCCAGCCCATCCTTACCGGGTTCTCGGTACAGGACCATCAACTGTAGGGCCTCGGAAC
>PJEM01016142.1:0-26956 GCA_004023845.1 Helogale parvula | reverse complement strand
GGGGGAGGATGAGATTCCCAGCAAGGTTTCAGACACACAGACAGACACAGATACAGCTATGTAGCTATGCACAGCTACATTCATACCCATCTGTGTATAGCTATGTGGCTCTATTCATCCATCTCCTATCTACTTCTATCATTCTCTCATCTATCTGTGTGCCTATCATTCTATCTGCCATCTATTATTCTATCATCTATGATTTTATTTCTCCCCTTATCTATCATTCTATCATCTTTCTACCTATCATTCTATTTCTCTACCTACTTAACCTACCTACCATTCTATTGTCTATCATCTGTGACTCTACCATCTTTCATTCTATCATCCTATCCATCTAACATCTATCTTCCTATTTCCCTACCTACCTATCATTTGCTCATCTATCTATCTATAGAATGCAGATATACTATCTATCTATATATCATCCCTCCATCTCTCAAATAAAGGAGAGGAAGGAAGAGGAGAAAACAGCAGAGTGAGGATAGGAATCACCCTTCTGCCGGTCCAGCACTCCAGCAGCCTCAGCGCCAGTGCTGAATCGGAGCCCTTCCTGCCTGCGAGTGTTAGCGTGCTCTGCAGATAAAGATATAGGGGACCAGCTCATCAATCACAATCACACGGGGACACGGGAGCAGGGCAGGAGGATTAGCACTGCAGCCTGCTCAGGTCTCTTCCCTCTCACAGCATTGCTTTAATTAAACATCACCTCTAGCGCTCACTTCCGGCCAAAGTGCCCCTCCGTTCCCAAGGCTAGCCTCCTGTAATTTAGGCTCCTGAGTTAATTAGAAAAGAGGCTCTGAAAAAAAATTCCTTTCCAAAGGGTGGGAATCCCCAAACAGAAATTATTGGATGCTGGTAATAAAGATTTGCTTTTCCTTGGAATCAAGATGGACTGTTAAATGGCTTTCATTAAGCTGTAGCTTTTTTTCTGACCAGGACCTCTCCAATAAAGCCACACAAGATCTCACTGAAGAGGCTGTTAGCTTCTCTGAGTAGTGATCGACGGCGCACTTTTAAAGTCTGCATCTAGACCTCTCGAGAGAACACTTTCGTCTGCCTGGAGAGGTCTGAGGGCATGTGAGTGGCCGTGCGCCTGGCGTTCAGTCTGCGGCGTGCTTTCACATGGGTGTGAAGAGAACGAGGAGGGCATTCCTGTGTCCTCTTTGTCTTTGGACTTGGGAAGGGGAAGGGGGGAGAGAGCAGGTGAGAATCCTGCAGCACTAAAGGAAATTCTCACCTTCAGGAATGTTCATCCATCCATTCATTTACTCAACCAATATTTATTGATCTCCTATTTCATGCCAGGCAAAGGTCTCTGTGCTGGGCACAGAATAAGATAAATTCCTCAATTGCTGAGGAATGTCCTTGAGTGCAAGAGAACAGAAACTGACCTGTGAACACAAAGACAGATAACACAACGACCTAGAGATGTGCTGAGGGCAAGGGCGTGGAGCTAGAACGGAGAGGCCTGCTGTCTGAGATGAAGGGCCCGAGAAAGGAGTAAGCCGCATGGACATCCCGGGGAAAATACAGCATAGGTGACTGCAAGTTCAATGCCTGGAATTGGGGAGTACGTTTAGAATAATTAGGAGTAACAGCAAGGGGGTGGGTTTAGGGGTAAGGAACCCAAAGGTCTTGATGCTGGAACTTGACTCTTGCAAAGCTTGTTTGTCTCTTAGAAAGAGGCATGGATGTCTGTCCAGTCCCTTAGGCCTCAGCTGAATGGCTTCTGCCTTAGCCTCTGCTCCCCCGTGGCAGGGAATATCACCCAGAATGTGCCGGATGCCTCACTCATTAGTATCAGGCCTAGATGCCATGCAAAGAGTGCATCGCAAATGAACTGGACACGTGTGCGCCAGGCACCTGTCTTCTCATCCCCAAGTCCTCAAACAACTCTGTAGGGGGGTGCAGATAGTCTGCTCATTTTCTGGATATAGGAATGAAATGCAGAGAACTTAGGTGACTAGCTCAAGGTAAGAGCAACTGGACAAAATAACCTACTCCTACAGAAAAGAGACATACATAAGGACACACAGACAATACAATGACTTTGCAGACACATAAAGTGACACTATAAAGAAGTTGGCAAATTTTTCTATACAAAGCTAGACAGGAAACACTTTCAGCTTTGCCAGATATGTATCTCCTCTGCAACAGCTACTCAAGTCAGCCAGTTTAGCCAGAAAGCACCAAGGACAATATGTAAATGAACAGGTGTGGCTGTTTGCCAATAAAACTTTACTTACAGAAGTAAATGGGAGGCCAGGTTTGGCTCACAGGCCATGGTTTGCTGACATTTGCTACTGCATGACTATAAATTGAGAACCAAACTAATTTGGAAAATCACAGATGATGCTCAAGGGACTCTCTATTCACATAATAAGCAAGTAGATATCAGTTAGATACATGCACACACAGATCAAGTCTTCTATTTATTTTAAACCTCTCCTTATAATCTCCTGCCTGAAGGAGTGGGAACACCCCATCTGGGGGCTGAGAGCTGCCTCACCCCAGACAAAGGGCACATTCTCTGTTCATTCACCTCATTCCCTGTCATGTTTTAAGACCAAAAAAAGCACATGTGGGAGGCTGAAGCATCCAGTTGGATTTGAGGAAACCCTATTAAGTATGTTAATCTATTTGTAATTCAACAAGAAGAAAATCAAAGTACAAGGCAAAGGGCAGAAGACGGGAAAATGTCTTCCAGAAATGTGCAAGCCATAGTGCGTAGCAGGGCAAACTGTTAAAAGACAAACCACATGGTCTGCCTTGAGAAATGGTGAGGGAGACAACGCAGTCACGTGCATTTCTCTGTGTGTGTGCATGTGTATACAGGAGTCCTTCGTATAGAGCTCATTAGTCATTAGCATATGTCGCTAATTAGTCATTACAGCAGTAACACAGATCACAGAAAACATCACATGTAATAGCAAACACACATGTTCATTAACTAATCTGTCTACAGAATGTGGGAACGCTTCCTTACATGAGTAAATCTGACTTCTCTATATATCTAGAGTGAATCCTCTGATATTATTAAAACATCATGATTTAATGCTCAGCAACTTAAACCTACATGCAGATTTAGACACGCATGACATATAAAACAGCTCCTCAGTTGTGGAAATCCAGATAGTTCCTTGTCCCCCAAGAGTTCTGACCAAGTCAGAATGTATCAGTTGGTACAGATGTCTTTTTTGTTGTCCTGGTACAAACATCATCCTAACTTATCTATCAGTCCAAAGGTGGTCATCAAACCAGAGAAAGTCAAGGCCAGAGGCTCTTAATGCTAGATCTATATAAGGGGCACCCAGGACTTGTTAAAAACCAAAAATAGAAACAAACCTGATGCCACATTGCTGGTGGGAATGCAAAACAGGGCAGCTCCTCTGGAAAACAGTAGAGCAATGTCTTAGAATGCTAATCCCGCACTTGCCCTATTATCCAGCAATTCCACCTCTGAGGGTTCACCCAAGAAAAATGAACATGTGTCCACACAGAGACATGGGATCAAATTTCTTAGTCCTCAGAACTCCTAGAAACTGGAAACAGGTCTTCATTTAGTGGTGCATGGATAAAAAATTCGTGGTATATTCCCACCAGGGATACTACTCAGCAATAAAATGGAATGAGATGTTAGTGCACATAACATCATGGGTGAATCTCAAAAACAGAAGGTAAGAAAGTCAAACACAAAAAGCTTTGTACAAGTAGGATTCTGTTTATCTGCAAATCAAAGTAATAGAGAAAGCAAATCAGTGATCGTCAGACATTAGGAATGGGGGACATAAGAGACTGAATGAAAATGGGTTTAAGGAGTCTTTTTAGGAGGAAGGAACCATCCCGTATCCTGGTTATGGTGGCGGTTACAAAACTGTATACAATTACCAAGATTCGTCAAACCGTACACTTACTTGTACGAATCTCACTGTACGTAAATACTAATTTAATGCAAGTTGTACAGCCTCCATTACAAACCAGTTAACATAGAATCTCCCAAGATGGAAAATAATTATATTATTTCCAGGTCCATTTCTCAGCCCTGACTACGCAACCAATATGGCCCCAGTAACCTGTTTCCCTGGGTAGTGGGACTTACACCTGACTCCAGAAAAACCATCTTTAGAATGTCAACATTTCCCAACCTACAGGACACTGAGTAATAGTATCAGTCATCCCAAGAGGACTGTGGTCCTTCTGCATTGCTGACTTGGGAAGTGCAGCAGTGCAGGACCAAGCTGGCATTGTAGGCGGCACCTGGATATGAATGGCAAGCATGTGCGCGCGCGCGCACACACACACACACGCACACACACACACAATGTCTCCCATCTACTGAGTGCTTATTAGGCACAAGGCACTATGTTAAAGACTTACCTAATATAACATACTTTTATTTACACAGAACTCTGTGGGATACATATCACTGTCTTTTTTTTTTTTTTTTTTTTTTTTTTTACAGACAAGGGAAATGAAGGGTACAGAAGAGAAATAACTTGTCCAAGTTCATGTATTTAGTAGGGTTGAGCTGGGATATAAAGTTAGGTCTGCCATATTCTAAAGTCAACATTCTTAGTCAATAACCTAAGTGTTGCTCTGTTTGACTTGAAGTCTCTCACTAAGCCCAATAGGGACCCAAAACAGTTGACAAATCTCTGCCCACAGACACACAGTACATGATTAACAAGTGCGGGGCTTTGCTTCTGGAATGACAACACAGCCCTGTTACAGCTGGAGGGACTCTGTTCTGCCAACCCACAGCACGTGAATAAAAGGGTAGTGCTCTTTAGTTTCGGTGTGGCTTCTTCCTGCTCCCACCTTGTTCCAGGCCGAGCCCCTGGGTTCAGGACCTGAGAAAGCCCATGCATAGTGGTAAACACGCTGTCAGCTCTCCTATCTGGGGTGAGGTCTTTTCCAACCCAGTGTAAAATCTATAAAGAGATAATTGCAAGGAAAATCTGTCCCCCTCTCAAATCTTGTTTCTGCAACAGCTAAGCCCATCTCCTGTACACAGTGTTCAGGATTTGGGGACAGAACATCCCAGGCATGTGGGAGGACTCATTTGCATAGAGGTGGGCAGGCAGGGGCTTACTAGCACATCCAAGAAGACAAGCAAATACACCCAGAAAGGAAAATTCCTTCATCGCCGTGGGCTCTCACCTCAAGCAGGGAGCCTCCCCTGCGGAGGGACGCCCCCCCAGCATGCTCTCCCCCTGGGTTCTCCAGGGAGGTGGGGCTAGAGTTTGCGTCTCTGGGGCTCGGCACTGTGTTTGATTACTACTTCCCTAAGCAAACCCCACACAGCGAGAGGAAGAGACAGGCAAGCTAGGAGCTGACTCTTGATAATAAAGAATCAGAGGGAAATTAAGGGGGGGCCTCAAGAGGAACAAGGAGAAGGTCAGGCTCCTGCTGGCCCTGCAGCCAACCTCACGATCAGCGGTGCGGAGCCCCATGTACTACTTCTGCAAGAGGTGGGGCTGTAACCCTACCCAACGTACCTGCCGAGGTTGCTCTGAAGATGGAGTGAATGGCAGCCATCGAAGCTGACATTTTTGGAGGTCTCAGACCGTGCCAGCATTGTACCATGTGTTTACGTGCATGAGACCATACAACTCTCTGTGCTGCACTATGGGGCTGATGCTACAAAATACGACTGCTATTACCGTGAAGCGAGAGTTTGGGGCTATCCTGACCATTACGAGTCCCTGCTATGTGAACACACTGAGCCACCTTGCTTCACAAGTACTATGCCATGTAATATTCAAAGCAATGTTCCAAGTTTGGGGTGAGGAATAGCAAATAAGTGTTACCAAATAGGAGATATTTGCTGCTGGTGCTGTAGGTAGGGTTTCATTCAGGGATTTCGCAGCCCATCGTCATTTGCGGGTGATGGTGGTGAGGCGGGTAAGTTAACCCCCAGGGTTAGCAGCCCAGGAGCAAGCAGATCAAATTAAGGTATAATAGATCCTTGCTGACTCGCCAAAAGAGAGTCATTTACACAAAAGAGGCATCTCCATATGTCACCAAAGAAGGGCCACTTATATCAAGAATATAAAGAGATATAGAGGGATAATTCAGTAGCGGTTTACAGTTAATACCACTAGAAATATGTGCATGTTTTACAGAACTATCTATCAAAAATCCACAAGTCTACATGTTTTATATAGATACTATGGCTTCTATTCTCTACAACACTGTAAGCACCCTGAATACGGGGGCTATGTAAGCCAATTTAATATTTTATGCCTAGCACTTTTGAGGCCCTACTATGTGCCATTCACATTATCTGATTTCTAATCCAAACTGCCTTGCGGAGTATGTCGCCCTATCCCCATTTTAGAGACGGGCAAAACTGAGGTGCAGAAAGTGAACATGCCCAGATGTCACAAGGAATAAGAGGCAGAGCTAGAGTTCAAGACTAGGAGTTTTTGTCTCCAGAGCAGCATCACTCTGTTACCGTGCAATGAAAGCAAAGGAGTTACAGCCCTCGGAGCTGCTGAGGAGCCAGGGCCCCACCCCCCGAGTCTCCTCCCGCCCCTCCGGGAATCTGCCACCTCCCCATGGAGAGATGCAGCCCCAGGAGAAGGGCTTTTATCCAAGGGGCTGCTCCAATTCCCGGTGGCTTTCTGCCTCCTCGTAAGTGCCAAGACCCAGCAGATCATTAATTACGACTTCTCACAAATGGTCTCCCACATCCCCTCGCAGGCACACTTGTGCCCTCGGAGGGAAGAGGATTTCTCAGCAGCAGACAGTGGCCTGCGCTTCTGGCTGTACACACAGCTCTCAGCCCTGAATCTGCTCACGCGGCACCAAGGCCTTCAGGCAAGAGGGAATCTGCAGCTGAGAAAGCCTGTGCTCGAAACAGAGGAGGGTGATGAAAACAGGGATTGCAGCTTTCAAGAAGTAAAAAGCAGAGGAGGAAAGGAGGGAGGGAGGAAGGGCGGGCTAGTGATAATTAGTGAGAAGGACTGATGTGTGTGTCACGTTTATTTTTCCCAAAGGACGATTGTGTTCATTTTCTCATTTGTTGAATTGGGGTAAATATTTGCTGAGCACCACTATGTACTAGGCATTATCTCCCTTAATCTTCCAAATAGCACAACAAAGTTAGTATTACTAGCCTCATTTGACAGATAAGGAAACTGATGACAACAGAAAATAGACTGGGTTTCAGATCTGTCACACCCCAAATTTCTTGCTCTGGCCGTGACCCCACATTGCTTCACGAAGACCCAGTGTGGTACACAGGGCAAGAGAAAGGTTCCCACTTAAAGCTCGGAAAACTGAAATGCTGAGAGTCTGTGGTTCACCGAAGACACACAGTCTTAACAAGCAGTCAAAGACTCAAGACATCCCGTCTTTCCTCAAGAAGCTGATAATGAATAGTTTAAGTAGACAGTTCCAACCAAAGGCTCAGGTCTTCTGAGCACAATCACCAAAGGAACGCCACCAGGCTGTGAGTGGTATCTACCTATGAGTGTCACTTCTGACCACGCCCTGGCATCTGCATTGTCCACATGGATTGAATACATCCTGCTGGCACAAAATGGGGAGGGCAGAATCTCAGACAAAACTCCATATTAAAGCTAAAAATGTCTAGCTCAAAGCCTGTTCTGGCAATACTACTTTGCTAGAGCTCTACTAAAAACTGGGCAGGCTGGGGAGGTGGTGGGGTTGACACCGTCCTAACACTGCAGAAAGAAACTCCAGCTGTGGTAGCTTATGTGGGCTAGACCCGGTGTGGGCGGCAGGAGCCACGTGCTCGCATCAATCACCTGCAGTCAGATGCACGAGGAGGCTCGTTTTACGCCCCAGACCCCGGGCTCGCCCAGCGGCCTCCACCCAGAGGTAAGACGCTGCTCCAGCCTTGGCTACAGACAATGGTTCCATGGCTGCTGGGGCAGGGTGGGGTGAAGACAGGGCGAACGTGGTAGAGTCAGGAACCTGAGCTCGAATCAGCCTTTGCTGCTACTACCTGACAGAGGTCCTGCGTGTCACACCACTTCTACGGCTCAGAACTGGGGATAATCAGGTTATCTCTACTGATTTTCCGCAGTGACTGTGAGACTGGCATGAGATAACGTATGCGGATAGGCTAATGCAATGCCTGGCTTGTCACAGGGACCAAGTAATCATGGTTCTCTTCACCTTTATTCACTGAATTAAGAGGTTAAGCTACTGAGAGGAGCAACATAAAGGTCCTTCAAGGTGGAGGCTGCAGGGACAGGGAACCTCACAAAGAGGTTCTCAAAAGCCCTATGATGTCTCTGGTATTTACACAGGGTCCATTTACTTAACAAGTGGGGCACAAACAAATACAGCAAGAAGCGAGAGCAAACTCTTTTCCTATCTCTATTTTACAGAACAGCTGAGGCTCAGAGAGCGGGCAACATGGGTCCGCATGCATGAAGTTGGCCAGTTTGGAAAGCTAGGGAATCATGGCTCAGTGACCCCGACATGATACCACTTCTGCAGTCCTACCTCCTTACCCTTGAGTCTGGTAGCAAGACCTCATAGCGGATGACTCCTGATGTCCTGGGGACCGCATCACAGTTCCACGTCTGCTCGTCCAGCCTTATCCTTCCGGGAGCCCCTTCTCTCCATTCCAACTGCGTCAAGGAGAGCAGAGCTCCCATGTTCCCCCACAGCCCTCACCTGCTCACCAGTTTTCACACCACCTCCCAGCCTAGGAACACTTTTATCTTCTGCTGCTCTGTCAGTTGAAATCAATCAGCCCCTCAAACTTCAAGGCAAGGATGAACCAAAGCATTCTCGAAGAAGCCTTTTCCTGTTTCTCACCTCCCCGCCCCTGAGGTAGTCCTGAGAGTCCATTCCTACTCTAATCTGCACCTGAAGTCCCATGCTGGACTTCATTTTCCTTGGTCTCTTATCCTTGACCTAGATAGATTCTGGAAAAATGGAACTGTGTCTTGTTGTAGTTGGAGATCCTAATTTTAAGACATAATATGAAAAAATGGGGGTAACGTTACAGTTGCCAAATCCACTACTAAATTTATGAGTAAATACATGGATGAAAATTAATGGGCAGTATCTTCCCTGACTAGAGAAAAATCCTAAAAATATGAAACTTACTTGTTGGAGCACAATTCTCCCTACCCAATTTACTGATGGTCTCCTCAGGCCAACCACCCATCAGAGGTTACTGAATTAATAAATATGCAAAGGGGGTAAACAGATGAGACACCCGGGAGCACAAGGGGTACTTAACGTGGGTGCTGATTGGAAGAGGAGCTTGTGAGCAAGGCTGCCAAACCCTATGATAGAAGACTCCCTGAGAGAAGTCTGCGAGTGGCTTTCTTCACTTGTGGGCCTGGGAGAAATACACAGATGGGCAAAGAGGTCACCTCCAAATCCTGAAGTGGAGACTCAGAGAGTAATTCACTTCCTGTCTACAGCAAACCGTCCGCAGGCCGGCCCGTATCTGCCAGTGCCCTCTGAGGCACTGCAGTGACAGTAATCTGTAATCCTCAGACCCTCCAATAAACAAGATTGTTTCAATGACTCAGGGAGTAATAATTGTATGTGAGATAGTTTGCATAATATCTGGTTCATAACAAGCATTCATAAATTAAAACTGACACTTTCATTATCCTGATTACCTTGATCCATCAACAACTCCCAGCACCAAAAAGAGAATCCCAAGACTTTAAAAAGGGAATCACAAGAGTCTGAAAACATAAACGGATGTCTCTTCTACATTCACATGACGGAAGAGGCGACATCTCGTTAAGGTATGAGCATGGGAATCGTAGGAATCGTAGGAGAGTACTGACCGAAAAGAATTCCTTCTGCTGAAATTTAAGAAGCCATCCACTCCCATTTCCATACATGGGTTTCGATGGTGGATATGATTCGCTAACTGCTCAGCATCTACCCAACTCCAGTGTATTTAGGTAAAGGGATGATTCTATCTGACCTCCAGGAGGGTGGGTCCACTTACCCAGCTTTAAGGAATGGGTAATGACCGGTCTAAACTGGTCGGAACCATCCAATTACCTTTTGCGGGTATGTCTTCCAGTTCTGGCTATTAAAATGTAACTTGATGTCTCCCCCCCTTTTTTTTAAATCCAAAAAGGCAAGAAACACAAACAAAAACAAAAAAACTTGCAAAAATTGTTTTATTCTTGTCCCTTTATGCTTGAGACACTTCTGTGAGGATATGATGTGTGGGGCTTTAGTAATCATCTGTGATCATGAAGAAATAAAGGCTGAATATCAACAGACACCAATGGCAAAGTAACAATTCCAGGAAGGTGAGTCTTTAATGAGGACGCAAGGCCAATGAACTAACTCTAGGACCGCTTACTTTAAGGCTTCTTATCGAATAATAACAACTGTGCTTTTGACTCAGTGGCTGTCAGTTTTGGGTTACATTCAGCAAAAAGAAATGCAAAGTGATTCAACTCCCCAAATGCAGAAACTTGAAGTTTTTGTTGCATTTGGCAAAAAGTTGGCCAAAATGGCTTCTAAAATCACCCGAATCATTTACAACTATGCCTGATTCAGCTGGCTCTGGAAATCCTTGCACTACAGGTGTTCCAATGCCCAGATTCTGGGAGCTTCCGACTGGGAAGGAACTTTAAGCATCACAAAGGGACTTCCTCTTGCCATCCACTGCAAGCCCCACCCCTTCAGGAGCATTTTGGCATCTTTTCCAGCAGGACAGCCCAGGTGTTGGATCATTTCTGAGTCTAGCTTCCTTTTCCTTCCAAACCCCCCCTCCAAAGAGAGCTTTCCCTTTGGAAGAATTTTCCCCTTGAGCCACCTGAAGTACATTCCATTCCATTCCTTTTTTTTTCTTTTCTTGGTACAGAAAAAGCATGGTTTTTTTAAAGCACGGGGACAGGACCTGTGGGCAGGAAGAGCTGTCCATTCCGTTCCTCTTGCAACTGCGATCCCTTTTAGTTATTTACTAAGATGCTTCCCGGTCCTATCAGTTCTCTCTTCTCTATTCGACACACGGATCATGCTCTCAGAATACAGAAAACCATGTTATAAAAGGCAGCACAATGTATACATAAAAATAAAAGTGTCGAATCATTACAGTGTACACCTGAAACTAATGTAACATTGTAGGTCAACTATACTAAAAAAAAAAAAAAAAGCAAACTTTCTACATACCCTGAGTAACTGAAAAGCCATTATACTCATTCTGACAAATTCTTATTCTTTAAAAAGATGAGGGATTCCATTCCAGCCCTTAATCATGGAGTTCAAGGGCTCATCAATTTGAAATGCAACTTATTAGATTTGGAGTTAATTTTCTCTGTCTTTAAAACCGTGTGCAGTGGGGAGAGTGGGGGTTGGGGAGGAAAGAGTGCAAATTATATACTTAAGAATCAAAGTCAAACTCTCAACTATGTGTAAGAGTCCAAAGGTTGAGACGGTACAGATAAAGCCATAAAGAAACAAAATACTGAGCTATCTTTGTTAGGCTCCGCTGTCAGACCTAAGAAAGCGCTCTAACCTCATCTCCACAGTTTCCTAAGATTTTTCTGAGTTCCGGGTCCATTTTTCACCACCTTCCTCTCAACCATGGATCCAGAAAGGGAAGGAAAAGGTCACATCTGCAGTGCATCCGTTCCACCTTGAAGGCTGAGGCTGGTCTCCAGGGCCCAAAGAATTAAAACCGATGCAGTGAACTTGACTTGCATGTAGTTACCTGCCATCTTAATAAGGTGAGAGCAGCTTGGGGAGCCCAGGAACATGTAACTCAGGACTTGCCATATGGAGCCGGCCTGGAATCTGTCAAGTTCACTTAGCACTGTTTCTCTTTGGGGAGCCAGCCAGGCAGTCATGTTCTGGGGGCAGAAGGGAGAAGCACAGAGCATGGGGAGAAAGGGCTGTTGAAATATTGAAGCTGATGCTGATGTAAAGCCAGATGCGTAACCACCTTCCCGCCCCCTCCGGTAAACTCTCTTCTCGTAGACCCAAGCTGAAGCCGAGGCGCTGACAATGATTTAGGGCTGTTTAGGGAAAGGAACTGAAATAGCTGGCATGAATATATGTATTTCAGGGAGAAGTAATAAGCATGTTTTCTCATTGTCAGTGGATGAACCACATTTGCCTCAATGTCTTATTTCTGCCCTGAACAACCCAAGAGACAGATACACCAATTTTAGCATCTACAAGAATGCCATTTTTTTGTGTGTGGTTGGTTTTGTGATCCTCGTGTGTGATAGATCTTAAGAACAAGAAGTAGTGAGGAAAAGGCAGAGATTTGGGGGACGGGGAATAAAGGAACTAGTTGTTAAGGAGTGTCACCCACTGCGGCAGTCTGACAGCAAGTGCCGGATACACTTCCCAGCAAGGGGACGAGAGTCTGGGACTCCACACTGATGCAATTCTGCTCGGACTGATGGGAATGAGGGCATCTCTGCAGAGCTTTGGGAAAAAAGCCCGAATTGAAAATGTAATCTCCATTTCATACTTTTCACTGATATTCAGCATAAAAGCAATGCTAGCCCATGCCGGCCAAATTCAGAGCAATTTATATGCAGTCTCATACGTCTTTGCAGGGATTTTGCAGGGAGACCAAATCCTACTGACATCCCATCGCCTCCGCAGCACAGATTTGCGGGGGTACAGAATGGCGCTGCAGAGGGGTCTTTCTGGGGAAATGAAGTGAAGGATTTAATTTTGTACAGTTTATAGAATGTGCCCCAAAGGTGATATTTCCAGGGACAACTGGGCGTCGTTGGCCCTTGGAGATGAGGAGGGCTTCATTTTCAGAATGTTGTTCGTTGAGCCCCTACTCCCACAGAGGGGCTGCCAGAAACCAACCCAAGTTTGCTTCCTGCATCTCGTGAGTCACGTGAACCTGGGCAGGCCGCTTAATTGCTCTGGGGTGACTCGCTGTGGCTAACACCGTCAAACATCTGTGGTGGTTACACATGACAAGAATCACCAACATTTGTTAAACCTTCCACACGTGTCATGCATTTTCCAAAATGCTTCCCATACGTAATCTCATTGAATCCTCACATGGCACAGACTAAAGATCTCAATAAAATAAAAGGTTGAGGAGACTGGGTAAGATCACAGCCTATACATGCTGGGGTGACGATTCAAACTCAAATACTCTGACTCAAGAGACCCTTTTATGAGTTACTTTACTTAAGTTGCCTCTTTGGCGTGAAGTTCTTCAACTCAGCTCCTGAAATACACTAAGCGCTCCATAAATGCTACTGTGTGACTGTATAGGCCATTACCAGAAATTATAGACAGTAATGTGTTTCAGGCACTATATTAGTGGCTTTAATGGCCTAGAATGATTCAATTCTCATTTTTGTATGGGGAAACTGAGACCCAAATCAGTTTCATAGCTTGTCCAAGGTCACTCAGGTGGTAAGCAGCTAAGCCAGGATTATAATTGGAGGCTCAAACTGCAGAGACATGATCTTAGCTACATCTCTGCACAACCTCCAAATCTATTCCTCAGTCACCCGCCCCCCAGCACAGAAAAGGCAATCATGTGCTTTCTCTTTTTCTCTTGTCAGTAACCCCCTCCCCAAGTTCCTGTAAGCCAACATAAAATGGTGGAAAGACAGACAGATCCCTCTAGCGTCTCTGCATGAAATACCTCATGAAGAGAGTCCAGGGTCACGAAGGAGGCACCTCTCTTCTCTAAGCTCTCATGAACTCTTGAAGATCCCATCACTCAGTGAACGATCTCTCCCTGCTGCACACACTTGGACAGTGTGGGAACCACTTGGACCAAGCCTAGGGCATGCAGGGATCAGCGGGGAGATGGAGAGTGAGCAGGGGTGCCCAGAACAGCACAGGCACGCCACAGATAACAGGTTCATGAATGAGAGGATGCGGGTGAATGCGTTTGGCTAACCAAACAGCATTAACAGTCAGAGAGGACACGTGAAGAATGCTTTGTGATTAGAAACTTTCTTCTAAATATTTTATACTCATCATCACACTAATCCTTCCCCCAAATTATAGGAGTTTATTTCTACTATCATGCCCATTGTACAGAAGTGCAAATAAAGAATTGGAAAGGCAAAACATTATGACATATCCAAAGTCACACCAGTGATAGGAGTTAAGATTCAAGAGCCAGACTCCTAAGGGATGGCTGCTTACCAGCTAACTAGCACTGTCAAATCACAGTAAATTAGCCTAAAGGGAAAATCCAACTTTAACTGTAAAGCATGAGAGGCATGAATAGACGATCTTCCTCGTGAAGTTGAAGAAACTAAGAAACTCAAAGAGGTCAGCAGAGACCATTTGTTCACTGGCGTAATAGATGGGAGATGGGGGGGGGAGCAATTTTAATGAAAAGATAATACTGATTTCTAATTAACATCTCAACTGTGTGCCAGTTAATAGATGGTTCAAAAGGAGCTTTGGGGGTTTAGAAAAAGTTTGGGAGCTGGAAGGTGCTTGGCATTTGACACATCTTCTAGTAGCACTGGATTCCAAATGACAGAGAAGGAGAAAGCCAACAGGAGGCAATGGTAAGGGTCCACATTCTCCGTGGATGAAGGCAGCGAAGTCATGGCGGCGCTGGTAGCTCAGAAGAAACGACTCTTGAATTATATGATGCATCCTCAACCTCTCTCTCCCTCCCTCTCTCTATTAAACTGAGCCAAATAGAGCATAAAAGGATATTATCGCTTGAGAAGTTGTCCCAATAAATTGTGATAGAGGAAGGCAAAGAGGGACATAACAAAATCACTGTCATTGATTAGGGACTATGTTCTAGGTCCTTTATACTCATCATAATCATCTTTTATGTTCACCTTGGGAGGAGGGCATTCTTCTCCTCATCACCAGATGCAGACTGTGAGGTGCAGAGGAGTTAGGTGCGTGCCCAAATCACACAGCCAGTGAAAGTCAGAGCCCAGTCTACGGCACTTCACACTGCCAAGCTTGTGATCTCACTACTGTGTTTTCTGTCACTAAAACCATATATATGCAGGAGAAAACTCACCGTAGTCAGGGATTCATCCTATCATGCTAATATTTTTATTTAATAAACTCTGTAGAACAAGTGTTCCTTTCTGGGCCTTTTATTTTTAATAGTTTTGACATCATCCCGGACTTGGGTCTAATATAACGTGACCACGAGGTATTATCTATGTGAGTACACCTGTGTACTAACTGCCGATCTGGAAGGATGCAACGGAATGGAAAGTGCCTCTGGTGGGCAGAAGTGAGCTGCTGGGGAGGGAGGAGGAAGGAGGCGTTTCGGTAAATGCTGATATTCTATGTTTGTACGGTGTACTACATAAAGGTAATATTCTAAAAATAAAGTATTTTATATCAAAGTAATGGAATGTTTTCTATGCACATTTAATAACACTGGTTTCCAGACTTGCAGCAATGGTGGAGAACAAGGACTTCCAAATGAGTTAACCCATAATGAACCCAGTGTGACAGAGGCAGGAAGGGGCTATGCTAACAGAACATTTATTTGCTCATACAGATTCTCCCCCCACTGTATCATGTACTTAGACTGGAATTTTATAGAAGATCAGGGCATTTTATCTAAAGGAGAAAAATGGTGTATGTCTATGCCTCTCTCTCTTTCTCTTTCTATCTCTGATTTAAAAGAGAAGCTACCGTTCTCCCATTGCTCTATGGAGAGAAAAAAGCTATCAGAAACATGTTACACGTGCTTTGATTTTTTTTTCTTTTTTTTTTAACATCAAATATCAGGCAGGATGTGTTGAAGGAGAGATGCCAGGCATAGCAGTTAAGTTGTGTAAAACATATGCTCAACTATTTTCGCCACTTTTTCTACGACTGCCTCATCCACACTCTGGGAGAGATATAGCCCCAAACTCCTTTTCATCGGCTTCTTCTGCCCACACTGAACGGTGCTGACATTTGACCCACAGACGCTGGAAAAAGCATGGAATTAGGGCATGCCAAACCAGTGACACCTCTTCCCAGCAGCAGTGACAGCCAAGTTGTGGGTCAGACCCTGGAGCTCCAGACAGAATAGAATCGTACATCACTCTTAAGAGAAGGAGACTGAAGGTCTTAACCTACCCTGTCTCTTCCACTTTAAATACGTCCACGGAGGACAGGAAAATGGACAGAACTTTAAATCATGCTTGAGTTCAACATCTCTAGATTCTCCCTATTTTGATCTGATGTGCACAGCTTCTGTGTAAAGAAGCCATCTCTTCCTCCTTTAAGAATGTATTGTAAGTTAGAGAATATCATGACTCATTCCTTTAAAATGTCCTAGTGATGTTCAGAAGTAAACTGGACTAAATGCTCCAACCTGACAGCGTTGCACCTCCATGGCTCACTTGCATTAATGTGACTGAGGGCAGTAAGAACACGTCATGGTGACATAAGTAATTCCAAATTTTGGGAGAGGCGAGTGGCAATATCTACTAAAATGCCAAGTGTATGTTCTTAAAAATTTTTAGCCTAGAGGGTCTCTTTCAAAGAAGTGACCTCATGGGCACACAAAAGTACTCCAAGAGACCGAAGTTCTGTTGGGGATGGCCAAAGGCTAATGTTCTCCGCAGTGAGGAGGAGTTCAATAACTGTATCTCTAAGCAATGGAAGACTAGACACCCATTCAAGAAAGCATGGCAGATGTATGCTCACTGATTACGGAAGGTCTCACAAGAATGGCTGTCAACACAGAAAATGTAGTTACTGTGGTTACTTTTCCAGAGAAAATCACTGAAAAGACAACATTCGATTTTCACTTTATTCCTTCCTTTTTCCTATGAGTTATCTGTGGGTATTATTTTTATATTTAAAAGGTTAGTAGGCTCCACTTAAGTAATAAGACCATGAAAGAGTTTTTCAATGATTTATTGTTAAGTAAAAAATGTCCAGCAGAACATATCCCCCGACCCACTGTGGGCGCCATGCCTGCTCTCTGCTCTGTGTCTGGTATTTGCCCTTTGCTATGAAGTATTATATATTTTTAAATATTTGTTTATTTTTGAGGGGGGTAGAGAGAGATTAGGGGGCAGAGTTTTCGAAGCAGGCTCTGCGCTGACAGCAGAGAGCCCAACTTGGGGCTTGAACTCAGGAACCGTGAGATCATGACCTGAGCCAAAGACAGCTAAGCCACCCATTGTCCCTGAAATCTTATTTAATAATCACAAGTTCACCCACTGGACTTGAAGGCAGGAATCAAATGGTACTCCTAGAGGCATCTGCTTAGGCCCATCCTCTGGATATCCTCATCTTTTTATCCATCCACCCATCTGTCCATCCATTCATCCATCCATCTATCCATCCATCCACTCACTCATTCATTCATCCATCCTATCAACACTCATTTCAAATATTTGCTAAGAACCCCATGTGAGCCAGACACACTTGACTGGGAAACAGTGGCAAACAGCTTACTGGCATGGCACAAATACTTAAGCAGCTGGGAGCCTAGTGTAAAAGGTAAACAGCAAAATAAACACTTAAATTCTCATGAGATAAGTGCCGAAACAGAGGTGACATCAGGACGCACTAGGTAGTATGGTTGGATCAAGAAAGATGTTGTGAGCATTACTCACAATAACCAAAATGTAGAAGCAATCAACAGATGAACAGCTACACAAAATATGGTATATACACACACTGGAATATTAGCCTTTAAAAGGAAATTCTGATATGTGGTACAATATACATAAACCTTGAGCGTATTAAGTTGAGGAAAATAAGCCAACCACAAAAGGACGAATCATACACAATTCCATTTACATGAAGTATTTAACAGTAGGCAAATTTAGAGTCAGAAAGTAGAATTCTGGTTGCCAGGGACTGGGAGAAGAGGGAATGGGAACTGAATGTTTAATAGATAGAGACCTTCAGTTTTGTAAAATGAAAAGTTCTGGAGATGATTTGTGGCAATGGCTGTCCAACAATGTCAATATAATTAATGCCACTGAACTACGCATGTGGAAATAGTTTAAGGGGTAAGTTTTGTGTCCGATATTTGATTATTAGTTGTGAGAAACATATCACAGTAATGGAAGAAATCAAAGAATATACAATAGAAGTAAATGGGATATATATGTGGTAACTCTGTACAATATCCCATAATTTTTCTGTAAATCTGAAACTATTCCAAAATTAAATGTTTATTAACTTTGTGTTTTACGAAGGCTTCATGGAGGAAGTACCTCTAAGCCGGTGTATGAAGGACGAGCTGGAGCCTCCTGAGGAATGAGGAATGGTGAAGACCATTCTAGGCATGGGCACCTCATATGCAAGCCAAACGTAGCCTGTTAGATTCAGGAACTGAAAATTACTCTGTCTGGGGGGCACCATGCTTCCAAGGTCCCCAGGTCCTGACTCAGGTTATTCTGGTTGGGATCCCCGGCTCTATTAACATCCCCACCCCTGACTACGGTTTGGGAATCAGTGGGATCTACCAAAGGAAACAGTTTACTCACGATGGTTGGAAAAACATGATGGAGGAAGCTGGAGAGCCTCTTAAATCTCTGGCCAGGGGCTGGCCTGATACCATTTGCCATAGTCTACAACAATTTATCTCTGGGAGACTTTAAAGCATCCTGGGCACACATGTGTCATCTGACATTTTTACTGATAAACACATTGGATTCTAAATGGTTCCTGCTGGGACATGCATCACACATCCAGAGGAAAGCTCTCAGACCTCAAAAGTTCCATGAGTATCAATGTTAAACACGCGATAGAGAAATAGAAGGAAAGAGACTCCAATGTGTTATTTGCAAGTTGCCATGTAAGAAAACATCACCATTGGAGGGATTCAAGAATAAGCAGTGGAGTGAGTGCGAGGACCAGTGTGAGCTTATCTTCCTAACAGCTGACACAGTGTCAACAATCTAATCGGGATACACGCCGGGGAGAGGAATTTATTGTTTTAATTATCATCTAAAGCTCAGCCTTATTTTGTGATAAGGCGCCAAGCAGGCACTCTTTGGGGTGTTCCTAATGGTAGAGGTTGGGTGGGTGTGCAGGAGGAATTGTTCATTGTCTTTCTCCCCGTGCAGCGCCTTTGATCCTGTGCACCCAGCGACTCTGCTGTGGAGATTTAATTCCAGGGTTTTCATACACAGCTTGTTACCTTCTTGCCAGCTCCACCAAGTTCTGTGATGCTCGCTTATTTGCAAGCGGCTAAGCTGATTCTGTTCTCAGAAGCTCAGCGGCTAACAAGCTGGAATTAGGCATTTTCCTCCTGCTTCACTTGCTGTGAATATATTGGATTCAGCTAAAGGTTTTCCCTCTTAGCAATAACCTGTTATCTGAAATGTACAAATTATGGACACACCAAGTCAAGTTCAATGACCGGAGTCCTTGGGCTGAATCAGATCAGGATCATTACTTTGGCTACAGATTGAGCTCTCAGGAGGCAAAGGAGGACTCTTTAGAGACCGAAGTCAGGCAGGACAACCGCAGCTTCCGGAGGCCTGTGGGGGAGGGGGTGGGAGGGAAGCAGCCTGTGCACTGTGGGAAGCACACGGGGTTTCCGTGCAGACAGACCAGAGTTCGTACCTCCATTTTTCCCTAAGTCCGCAATCCCACTCTATCCTCAAACACCCCAGCAAGGCCCCCCGAAATACAGCTCATGTTTAACCACGGAATGATCTTGCCCAAGGTCCCACTGCTAGTAAATGACAGAGCTGGGACTTGAACCAGCATTTATTTGATTCCAAAATCCATGTTCTCACCGTTATATTATACTGCCTTCTCTAACATTCTGGCGGTTGAATGTCCTCTCTGGGCAACTAGGGTCTTTCAACCATTGTGGTTGTTATGTTCTATCATCCTCTTCATTCAAAGTATATGCCTTTAAGAAAGAACTAGAAGTGCTTGACCTCCAAGATGGTCAAACCTGAGACATGGGGTGCGTGGTGGGGTGAGCCCTGTTGTATTTTCAGTACTTGCTCCCGACTTCGAGGTATAGCCTTAGCAGGTCAGAGGGGATCACTGGAAACATCTCTCGCCTTGTTAACGGTGCCTGAGTCAGAGTTCTTATTTCAGCACTTAAAGGCTTGAAGAGGTCTGATTCCCTCTCCAGGACATACTCTTCCTGTTGCGTCTGTTCCACACTTGTGTTGACTGTCCTTCGTGTCACGTGTTTAGATTATCTACACAGTTATAGGTGCTGTTGGCCAAATACGTTTAAGCTACACAGGAACCGTCTCTCTCTTGTTCACCTGTTAGCCAAGAGCCCACACTGCTTCCTGCGCACCTGTGGACTGGATGAGGGGCCTCTGCAGCTAGAGAGTGTGGGTTTCTCCAGCCCTGCCCTTGTGGAGATGCGTTTTCTTCATTCGCCATCCTGGTCTCTCCCTGCTCCAAACAGTCCCCGTTCCTTTGGAAGAAACACTCTGAGCACAACCAGGCCAGCTCGGAGTAACAACACACTTCCCTCTGAACTGAGCACCTTTGTTCCTGCAATTAGGTGGATGCTTGAATCACTCCACCTAACGCCTCACACAAGAAGTCCCACTGCTGCCATTTTACAGGTGTGAAAACGGAGATTCGGAACACAATGTGTGTTCCTGTGAAGGACTCGCAGCTAGCGTGTGCAGAGCCGCGATCTGAAGCAATGTTACTTCCTGCATAAGATTACGGCCCTGTCTTCTTGGTAAAGCTCCGGTGAAGGCAAGATACCCTGAGGGCTACAGAAAACTCCACATCCAGGCTGCCCTACACACCGTATGACCCAAATTAGCCCCACCTTTCTTAATCATAAAACAAAAACATTAGTACCTGCATCACAGGGCTGTGTGTGAATTAAATGAGATAATGCAATTAGAAGAAGTAGCCTGGCACAGAATAAGCACTCACTTAATTTAACCTTTATTATCGTTATTAGAGAGCATCGGTCTGGTATACCTCAAAGAACTCCACTATTATCTCCACAGACGATACTGTGGAGTAGGGCTGGTAGGGTTTTTGTTCTATAAATCCTACTTTTATTAGATGCAAATTACAATTGTGCAGGATTTACGGCAGTTTAATTCGATTGCTAACCCCAACAGACTTGACTGTAGCCTAAAACCAGAAGCTTCTTCCTCTGTGCTCTGCCCCAGGGCCGGCTGAGCCTGGAGAAAGTCCCTGGGCAAGCTTACTCCAACCTAAGCTTGGGATCAGAAAATGGAGCCGATATATTTTCTGCTTAAAATTGGAACAATGAGATTTGTTAGAGAAATGTCTGCTTCCTGCAGTCCTGGCTGTCATTTTTTTTTTTAAG
Organism: Helogale parvula; assembly: GCA_004023845.1. Classification (NCBI taxonomy): domain Eukaryota; kingdom Metazoa; phylum Chordata; class Mammalia; order Carnivora; family Herpestidae; genus Helogale; species Helogale parvula. Next base: position 5,757 of record PJEM01016142.1, on the reverse strand, counting down.
TATCAAAACTGCTTATATGAACACCACGAGGTGTTTTTGTTGGGCAAGAGGATAGATTTGTGGAAGGATAACAGGTGACATTACACACTCTACAGGAGTGATTGGAACACCTCCACGCAGATAAGAATGCCTACTGCCTGCTGCCAATGCTCACTTCTGGAGCCGTGCATCAGTGATTCTGATTCATCAGCCTAAAGAGGGCCCCAAGAATCTGCATTTAGTAAGTGTTCCCAGTGACTCAGAACAGGTGCTCCCCAGGGCATCCTTGGAGAATCTAGTCTATAAGCTGACTTTATAGAGGCAGACACAATATTCCTGAGACATCTTGGAAGCAGTTAAGTATTATCATCACTATTATTATTGTCTTATTTTCCTGAGCTGGTGCAAAGAGCCTGACAGTGCCTGCCATGGAGGCGGGAACAGAACACGCACGAAGCTCTGTTCAAGACTTCTTAGAGAAAAAGACAGATAATAGGGTTATTCAGAAGTCACTCCAGAAAGATCTATTTAGTTTACTATGTGCCTGCGCCCAGGGGATGCAGTGAGACACAAAACCAAACAAGACAGGTAAGGTCAGTGCCTTCATGGAGTTTACAGACACATAGATAATCCCACAAGAAGACAGGCCAAAAATTTTTTTAAAAAGCCAATTAATTAAAGATGGCTTTACGGCATTGTGATGAATCTTCCCTCAATTACAGTTAGCAGAGAAGGATTCTATGACATGTCAGCGGAGAGTTATTTGAAAAGATGGAGTTAGGTTTACGGAGAGTGCAGAAAGAAGGATTCCAAGCAAAAGGAGTAAACTGTGCAAAGGCCCTGAGGTAGCAAAGGCTTGGGGTTCTCAAGAAACTGAAAGGAAATTACTGCGGCTGTCTTTAGTGGATGCTGGGGTAAGAAGCGGGCAGGTGCCTGGCAAAGAAAACATTCTAGCCTGGGGCAATACCAAGGGATAGGAGAGAGATGACTCAAGATATATTTGGAGGGAAAGGACAGTATAGGTATTGCCTCATTTAACAGAAGAAGAAACTGAGAGCCAATCACTCAGGGATTCTTAACAGAAGTTTTATCATCTGCTGCCTGTATGAATCCCTGAAAGCAGAGATTCCTGAGAAAGAGGAGACCTTGCCTATCTCAAAGCCATTCCACCACTATTGGCTTTCAAAAGCCTCTTCCATGTTTTAGAAGTCACCGTCATCTGCAGTGGCTCACATCCAGCTTGAGCTTCAGTGTTCCTGCTCTCCACGATACTCCTTTGGAAAGAAAAGTCAGGGTTTCAACAATGGTGATCACTTCACTGCAGTTCCAGACATGCTGAAGTAACCTCGCAGACTTCTCCCAGGGGGGCTCCAGGTACCTGAAGTGAGCGTGTGTGAGGAGTCACTTTGAGCGCTGGCGAGCGAGGCTGGGGGGACACGGGGAGCTGCTCGGGGCCAAATCATGCAGCCTTTGCTCCACATGATGCACACGGCCGGCTGTGTGCACATGTATGTGGCATCTGTCCAGGAGGCATGAACACAGCCTGCTGTGGGATGCCTGGCCCCAGTACCTACACCGTCCACCAGGACAGATATGTGCACAGGTGCGCACACACTGACGATTCACTGAGCACCAAAACCGCATCTTGGACAGGGAAACTTGAATGACCGAGTCCTACCTCCGAAGAAATCAGAGCCCAGTGGGCTCAGGGAGGAAACAGACAAGTGAAGACCCTAGCAGGGACCTGGAAGAGGGGGGACTCGGTAGTACAACATATGCATCAACAGCCTGGTGTCTGAAGTCAGACCTCCTGAAGAGAACCTCAGTTTCCCACGAACCTTCCGAGGGCCCAGAACAAGATGCTCACGTGTGCTGTGCTTTTTCTTCCTCCTCTTTTAAAAGCATACTAGCTCCAACTTTGTTGTTTTGTGCTGGACATTTAACAAACCAATCAATGTAAAGGACCGATCCCAGGGCCTGGCGTACAGTGACATTCCTCAGATGCGAGCCGTGATCATTATTAGGCCAACCAATGCCTGTTAGCATCTGTTATTGTTATGAGGTCATTTGGGAGGGCAGAACGGCCCCAGAACGAAGTCCATGCTCCAATCCCTGGATCCTGTGAATATGCTACATTTCATGGCCAAAGAGACTGTGCAGATGTGACTGAGGTTATGGGTCCCGAGATGGGGAGATTATTCTGGATTAGAAGCTAGGTGGGTCCTAAGAGACTCTCAGAAGTAGAGCGTTTTCTCCAGCTGCGGCCCGGGACACGCAGCGGGAGGACAGGTTAGAGAGGAGTCTGGAAGCATAAAGGGACCCAGCTGCCCCACTGGACAGGTGAGGAGGTGAGCACACAGAAGCAGCAGCTTCTCAGCAACATGCGCCATCTCACGGCTGACAGCCACCAAGGAAATGGGCTGTCTCAGGCCGCCCAGGAACTGAATTGAGTGAGCTTGGAGGTGGGTTCGTTGCCAGACTTCCAGAAAGGAACTCGCCTCTCCTCAAACTGGTGTTGGCCTTGGGGACTCCACCGCAGAGGCTCCAGCTGGGCCTCCAGTGCTCCAGTGCCGCACCTAGACGTCCAAGGGATGGAGGTGTGAGGTCATCAGTGGGGGCTCGCTTGTCCTGCAAAACGTGCTGACTTGTGCACAATCACGTAAACTGGAAAACTCGCTTCGTCATCTGCTGCGGTGCTCGGAAGGAGGCTGTGGGGGAGCCTTCCACTCCTTGTGTGCGCGGGGGGCTCCATGGGTGGGGCAGGGAGAGACCCCAGGAGAAGACATCCATGGTTCTCTGTTGCCCACGGCTCTCTGGCCTGTCCTTGGGCACATATGTGGAAAAAATGATATTTCTTCCCTAATATTCCCAGACACCCAGCCATGTCACAGGTGGCTATGAAAGTGAGAGAGGAGGAGGAAAAGGGGCTAGAGACCGTGTGCTGCTGAGGACACTCATGCAAACCGCTCAGCTGTGGCAACGTGGGCTGAAGTTCAAACGCCAACACTCACTAGCTGTGTGGATCCAGTGAACTCTTCACCTCTGGGAACCCTGCACTTCTCACCCGCTAGGGTGCCAGTTACCACATCACTGCCCAAAATGCCCGCCTGACCCCATGGATACAGTGGCTTTGAGTTCAAATGAAACTTAAGGTTCTTGGAAATATAAAAACAGACAAATAAATACACAAATAAAACAGAAATATTGCGGTGAGCTGAAGGTAAGTTATGTAAGTCTGTACATGGCAAATGAGGCACCTTTAGACACAAGTCAGCCTCCAAAGCCAAGTTCACCCTCAGTCAGCTCGTACTAATCACATGAAATATCGTGTTATTGCTTCACGATGCCACCTGTGTCAGCTGCTATTGGCTAACGAAACAACAGGTACTCTTCTGGCTGACAGAAACCCAAATATTTCACTCACCTCCTGACAACCATGTCCTTCAAGGAAGCTGATCATCTCCCCAATGCCAAGGGTAATAAACCTGGATTGCTCTGTGTTCATGGGTTTCAAAATGTTGTTCTGGGACCAGCAGCATGAGTCTCACCTGGGAACGCAGACATGCAGAATCTAAGCCCTGCCCTAGCCCTACCGGATCAGAAACTCTGGGAGTGGGTCCCAGCATTCTGCGCTTTCTCATGACATCCAGGGGATTCTAAAGCACATTCAAGTATGAGAATCACTGCTGGAACTCAACCTTGATCTCATATCTTTCACTAAATGAGTAAGGCAAATAATATACACTGGCTAGTGATATGTCAGTAGAAGTTTCTGGGAAAGGTGAATGGGCTGCTAGAGAGCTTTTTCTGAGAAGGAAAAATCCTAAAGGGTAATTTTCTTTTTTTTTTTCTTAATATTATTATCTCTGTGTGATGTCTGGAGCAATGGCAGCTATTTTTGGACCAGGAGGAATACTAGCCTAAGAAGATAAACACAATGAAGGTGGCAGAATGACAGAGCAGAAATATAACAAATACCTAAAGCTTTAGAGATGTTGAGATGGTGTATTCTCTGACTTAACTAACTCTAGAACTGCATCATCCTTGTGAAATTTTTGTTCAGCAAAGTCATGCGTTCCCTTCTTGTTTAAGCTACTTTCAGTTCAGAGGGACCCAACCAATATACCACTTACAGGGATTCCTGTCCTTAAAGAGTTGTCAGGAGAACACAACAATCATTCAGTGGGGTGATAAAGTAATAAATGTGAGTCTTCCAAGGCCTGTCATAGTTTAAAAGAGGCTACAGCAGAACAAAAGCTAAGTCCCACATTGATACTGATGATATTTCCAAACAAAACTGTTTTGGGGAAAGATTGTTCTGCACTATTTCCAGGTGCAAGCAATAGTCTGGATGCCAAAACACTGCGATTCCTAGGTAATTCCCATGATTTACAAACATGACACAGGAGAATATTTGAAACTAGAACTTTCCACCCAAACCCAAGCTGAATGGCTGCCACATCAATAACTTTTCTAATTAACAACCAGAATTTTAAATAGTTCCACAGGCTAGATGCAATGCTCTGATCTCGCAATGGGAAAGGCATGATAATCTGTGGCTTCGGCCGGATATGTCCTTATGCCCCACTGGTTCTTTGGAAAGTCCACCATAATATTCAACTTGCCAGAGAGGCAAAGAACAACAGAAACAAACATTTTTGTGCACAAAGTGACAACTCAAACAAACGGTTCTCTGGACTTGACCCCAGAAACTTTGTTTCAAAGTATAATTATGGATGTCCATGCCAAAAACCAAGGTCTAAAAGGCAGAGATTACTGTTGATATTTGAACTCAAGGCCAAACCCACTCATTTTTCTGTCGGTCCATCCATCTGTCCACCCACCCATCCATCCATCCATCATCTACCTATCCATTGTTTTAATCATTCAACAAACAGTTCATCACTTCCTACTCCACAACAGGCATTCCAAGAAACAGCAAGAAACAAAACAGATTAAAATTTCCATCCTAGTAGAGCTTACAGACTGGTGGGGAAAGACACAGGCAAATAAATTAATAAGACCTATCATGTCAGATGTTGACAAGTGATATGGCAAAACGTCAGGCAGAGAAGGAAAACAGGGTGCACGAGAGTGACAATGAGGTCTGGTTTTAATAGGGAGGGGGTGAGTGGAGTCCTGGCTGCAAAGATCCGTGGATGGAGCTGAGAGGAGATGAGGCAGTGGACGGGAGCATCAGACGTCCTCCGTCTTTCCCAGAATACGGACAGCGTGCTCCAGGACACTGTGGGGAAGTGAGCAGCCGGGCACAGCAAGGACTGAGCCAGGGAAGGTGCTAAGTCACAAGACCGAAGGACTCCTGCACTTGTGTGACTATTAGGCGCAGGGGCTTGTGTCCCCTTGGGTACTACGAACAGGTGGCTCTTGCCTTTATCATACACATGGTCTTGTGGACCATACAGGAGGTGCAGGTCAGGAAGGTAAGTGTAGACGGTGCCTGTAACAGGGAAATTTGTCCTAACGTGGAGAGCTACTCAAGGGTAGATCTCTGGAGAAGTGGTGTCTGACCTGAGAACGTTACATATAAGAGCCACCAGGGTCTTGCACAGATACTGGGGACTGTAGCATCCCAGGCAGAGGAAACAGCATGTACAAATGTCCTGTGGCAAGAAGATCATAATTATTGCAGGGACTAAGGAATATCTTCTGGGTTGGCCAAGAGAATGTTGGGAGAGGGGGTGAGGAAGCCAAAGGGGCCTACTGGGTCACAGCAAAGGTGTTGACCTTCACTGCTGACGGGTTTTTTTTTTTTTTTTT
>PJEM01016141.1:0-26960 GCA_004023845.1 Helogale parvula | reverse complement strand
CTGCCCTCACTCGCCCGGTCCAAGCCCCCCTCATCCCGCTGGCTCAGGTGGGCCCCCGATGCTGGAAACCCCTGCCCCAGTCACCTCTTCTGCCTTCACCAATGAGACTCGCCTCTGAGATTCCAGAGACTTGCTTCATCAGTGTCAGAACCCCCTGGAGGTGGACGGAGATGGGCGGTTCTGGGCCAGGGTGCTCAGTACCCCTCAGGATGAGGACGGCAGGTGTTTTCTCAGGCTGGTGTGGAGCCCAGCTCCTAAGTCAGCGCACTCTGTCCTTCTTCTCACCAAGCTGCCTGGCCTCAGCTCTTCTGAGGAAATACACTACTGGGGCCACCATTGACCCAATCTCCTGTGCCCTTGAGGAAGGACCCTGCCCTCCCCTCCACGCCATTAACCCACTACCTTCTGCTTAGGGTCAGTCATCCTACCTCAGCAACTCCTCAAGGGCTCCAGCCCACACGGGCTCTCCTCCACACGGAACCTATGTAAAATCTGCTAGACACAATCCCAAGCACCTCCACCGCAGGTGCCAGGGGGGCTTGCTAAGAATCTGGCTTTGTTCTCCAGTAGTTTCAAGAGGCCATGTTTGACTCCCCCAAGGAAGGTGAAGTCATCACAAGAGTGTCTATTGCTTTTCTCGTTTGGATTCCCACAGAGCTGAGCTGAGATTGATGTAGCAGAAGCACTCAATAAATGCCCATGGACTTGGCTAATGAATGGACAGACTCGCGGGAGACCCGGCCCCGTCAGGAAACAAAGGTGGCCTTACTCTCCTCCTCCTCCCCACCAAGAGAAACCCAAGGTCCCGTGTCCTGGAGCAGCAGAACCCGCCTCCCCCTCACCCCTGCTGGCCCCCAGCCCCCTTGGCCTTCTGGATCCCTGTGGGCTTGGAGAGGCCCGTGCTTGTGGCTCTTACCAACATCAATTTGCAGCCACCAGGATGCAACTTCACCCTATGCTGCGTTCATAAATTAATCTCCTGGGATTAGATCCTGTGTTTTAGTAACACTCCCGAGGCATTGTATTTACACATTAATAATAAAAGAAAAAAGTGAGACAAGTTCTGACAACTTTCAATAACATTCAGAAGTAAAGTGTGAGGTGCGGAAGTGTCCAAAGTTAATTAAGACCATTTGGTGCTGACGGGGGTGGGGAGTGGGGCCTGCCGGTCCCCGACAGGTGCTATTTCTGAAACCCAATTTCGCGGTCGGTGATGGACCTGATGCCTGCAGAAAAGGAGATGCTGAAATAAACTGAACTAGCAGCCCTGAGCTGGAACGTCCGTTCTCTGGTTTTGTTTTACGACACCATGGACTCTTTGCCGAAATCTGTGGAGGGTCCCTAAGGAGGAAAAAAAAACCTTTAGCCCTTCCCTATGGATAGCAGATGGTGTGTCCAGACAACTCACATCTGCTCTGTGCAAGTGGGGTCCTGGGGGAATTTAAAGGGGCCCCTATTTTGGGGGGAGGGGTTGGGAGCTCACCTTTTCACGTCTAGCTCTAAGCGCCTTCCAGACATTTACGGAACCATAACCACATCCCAGAACGTGAAGGGAAACAGCTCTAGAACCAGGAAAGGGGGTACTCCTAGGCCGGGGGATGGAGTGAAGCTGTCCCCGCCCAATAACTAGGATGATTTTTGCACAAAATCCCTGTAGTTTAAGCCTACCCACGCGTATGCATTTTTGTGTTTTCTTCATTTCCATTTTGGTTTCTCTCGATTTTAGAATTGTTTGGCTTTGTTTTCTTTTTCATGCAAAGCCCTTCTGGAAGAAACAAGAAAAAGAGGAAGAGGGGCTTCTCGTTTGTTGCTTTCTTGAGCTCCCGTGGACTGCCGGGTTCAGGGCGTGGCAGGAGAGAAGGGAGAAACTCAGAGGAACATTTCCGGTACTACCTGAGTCCAGGCCCCGCATTGTATCTTCTAGATACGGCGTTTCGTGTTCTGCTCATGTAAGGGACCGATGGATCCATTCCTGCCCCATGGGATTTCCCTTGATTTTCAAACTGAGAGGAGTCATGAAGATTCACCAGATGCCTCTGCCATGTCCCGGCTGCATCTCATCACTCCCAATCCTTGAAGGAGCCTGTTTGTCCTACAGAGAAGACGTAAGGGCAAGTGGAAATGGGGGTTTGGAAAGAGAATGACCATCTGTGTTGCCAACACAGCCCGAGATTTCCAACCTGATTTAAGATTTTCAGCGGATGACCCTAGGTTTTGTTTTCTGCTTTGGACCGCTCACCCTGGGCTCTGAAAGGGTTTCTCAGTAGGCAGGTAGATTTTTGCCTCGCTTGTGAAACATGACTTTTCCCGGGCAATTATATTTCCTTAAAAAACGTAAGGATGCTTTTGCTGCAACCATCATCTCAACCCTCTAAACCGGAAGCAAATTCAAAATAAAAAGAATAGGCAAAATGCTCATGATCCAATTGACTTGTTCCCTCGACGTGGCCTCCTAGGGACTGACCTGTCTCCCAAGTCTTATGTTTGTCCTAATTGCATGCCTGTTTGCTCCAGATCAAAGGAAAGTCATCTGACCTTCATCTGAAGGTCAGACTAGGAGGTGCTGTGCTCCATGGCTGTACTGCTAGAGAAAGCACAAGCAATGGGAAAATGCAGGATGGGGTACAAGGAAAGACCCTTCAGCTGAGCTACACCAGGAGTGTGTGTGCTCAGGCGGCTGCCTGGAGAAAAACCTGACCAGAAGGAACTTTATTTCTCTCTGCAGCCCAGGTGGAAACAATGACTGCCTTGCATGCCTGGAATGAACCCAGTTGGAATTGAGGAAGCAGACGTGGGTATTAAGCCAGACGAAGTCCTATGTTATTAAACTGGACCAAGTAGTTTGTTTGTCCCCTCCAAACAGCTCTCAGTAAGTGTTAATATTCTGTGATCCACTGTGGAGCGAGGTTTCTGGAAAGAATAGAGGCAGCGCCACACGCCCAAGGTTGTTTAAAGAGTTTGCTGCAACACACACCATTTACCTCTTGAGCAATGAATGCAGATGCCAAGGCACCATCTGTTTCTTGGGCACCAGGGAAGCTGATGGTGGGGGCGGGGGGTGTTCAGAAGTAGACGCTGCCATGTAGCCAAGACCTACCAACTAGGAGATAGGACCTGGGGAGCCCTGGCCAGGCTGGCCTGCTGCCCCTCCACCCTCCTCCAGTGTGGCTAGCCCCTCCGAGGCTCCCTGCTTACACATCAGAATAATCATCCTGGCAATATCTCCCCGCTCTGCTGCCTCTCATGAGGCCTGCATGTTTGCCTAGCAGGGCAGGAAGCCAGGGTTGATCCCACTGAATTCTAGAAGCCAGAATTTAGAGGATTTTTTCAAATGTTTTTTATTTATTTTTGAGAGACAGACAGAGACATTGCGAGCAGCAGAGGGTCAGAGAGAGAGGGAGGGACATAATCTGAAGCAGGCGCCAGGCTCTGAGCTGTCAGCATAGAACCCGAGGCGGGGCTTGAACCCACAAACCGTTAGATCATGACCTGAGCCAAAGTCGGACGCTCAACCGACTGAGCCACCCAGGCGCCCCATTTTAGGGGATTTTTAGACCACTTCTATAAGACAGCCCTTCAGAACATGTAGGTTTTCTCATTGTGTTCAGTATGATACAGACATGAAGCGTGATGGCCTGGAGTAGACTGTCTGGATTTGACTCTTGGTTCGAACACTTACTGGTCATGTGACCTTGGACAAGTGGCTAAACCTCCAAGCTCTGCGTCAGTTTCCTTATCTGTAAAGTGTGGTTAATAATAACTGACCTCCCAGGGGTACGGCGAGGTTACTGTGGTAATTAAATAAGTTGATTCATATAAAATATTTAGAAGACTGCCTGGCATTATTATTAACAGTAATAAGTATAGTTTAAGTCCTGCCGGCTGATAAGGACCTGGACCGAATGATTCCTTAAGATTCCATTTCTTGACCTTGTCTTTTCTGAACTAGGTGATCCTAACTCTTTCTTTATCCCTGGAAAATTTATTCCAGCCTGGCAAGGAGCAGAAAGTGTATGCATGCGTACACACACACACACACACACACACACACACCCCTTTGCCCCTCCACACGGAGCTGATAGGACTACTAGACTATCTAGCACGTGACCTACAAGAGAGAGGAAACAGTGTCTATCACACTTTACGAGTCTCTATTCACAGAGCTCCCGATCGTAACACCGTGAGCTGCCACCCTTAGCCCACCCACCCGTAGGTACTGAAAACCTTCACCTGCAGACCCTGCCCTGCCCCGCCCTGTCCTGACCAAGCCCAGGCGTTTATTAGGAGTCCAGTCCCAGCTGCTGTTGAGTGGCTGTAATTAATGGTCTTACTTCCTCAAGCTGGGCACCCAGTGGGTGCAACCCTAAACCCCATGAAGCTTTACAAGGCCCACCGAGATGAATCTTCTCTGCCGCTGCTCACCCTGTCTTCCCGGTGAGCATGGCTGGGTTCCATCCAGTTCTAAATCTGCACTCTGTTTCTCTTCGGGAAACATCACGCTGCCCTAAATCTCTATTTTAGAATTTTTCAAATTGTCTGTCCTATACCAGTTCTTTTTACCAGTAAAGTAAACTGAACTTTACCTTAATACCCACCCTCCTTCAGTCCTTGGGGCAGATGGTAGCTGCCATGTCCAGAGCACTATTGCCCCCTGCACCCGGAGAAACAATGTGTCACCACGAATCTTACGACGGCCATCACTTTGCCCGGAGTCTTGCTGTGCTGAGCTGAATTGACCAGCTTATCCGTGTCTCTGGGGATGCTGAATTGGACCATGGGACATCATCACTGAAGGCAGCCTTACCACTGGTGCGGGCTTCACTAGTTCCCACCCTGCCTGTAGGTAGCTTCCTCCTCTTTCCCTGTTGACCCATGGCTTTAGTTACTACATGCCCAGTGGCTAACTCGTGGGGGGTCCTGACAACCACCAAGCAAGCATTACACCCTTACACACGCAATCTGTGTGAGCTCACTGACCACTGGATGTCTCCATGATGATGCTTGCAAGGCACATCAAATTCAGTAGTCCAAGACCAAACTCATGATCTTCTGCCCAAAAGCACACCCCACTTCCACTCGGACGTCCCTCTACTCGAGTTCCCACACTGCAACCAGAGTGATCTTTTCAAAATGCAAACCTGCTCATCACACACATACACACTCAAAACCCGTCATTAGCTTCTCATTGTTCTTAGGACGAAGGCCCGCATCCTTAACAGGGCCTGCCAGGACTGCAGGTCTGGCCCTGGCTGCCTTTCCAGCCTTACCCAATCTCACTTGCCCCACAACCACCATGGTCATGCTAGCATTCAGGGCACTTTAGAGGGAATTAGATGAAGGTGCCCCTTCTGGGCAGTCCAATTGGGAACAGGTGTCCCTACCTCTGTGCTGATGTGGATTCTTATCTGGGTTCTGGTACGGCAAGTGGAGCAGAGCTGGATTTCCGCTCCTGACTCACACGTTGTTGGCCCAGCCGTATACCTTCTACCATACCGCAGCCTGCACGGTGGCCACACCAACCATCCTTGCCTTCTTGGAGCTCCCCGAGATACGCCTCCCACCACCAGGTTTGTTCATACCACTCGCTCTCCTTGGGATTCCCTTGCCCTCTTTCTTTCTTTTTTTTTTTTTTTAATGTTTTTAGTTTTGAGAGAGAGAGAGACAGACAGACAGACAGACAGTGTGATCAGAGGAGGGTCAGAGAGAGAGAGGGAGACACAGAACCTAAAGACAGGCTCCAGGCTCTGAGCTAGCTGTCAGCACAGAGCCCGACATGGGGGTTGAGCCCACGAACCGTGAGATCATGACCTGAGCCAAAGCCAGATGCTTAACCAACTGAGCCACCCAGGCACCCCTCTTGCCTGCTTTCTTTACCCAACGATCTCCTGCTTTATCACATCACATCCTCAGGGAAGCACCCGTGAGCTCTCCACCTCTTCACCTGCTTAGGACAAGTTTTGATGGGCATGAGCTTTCATCAGACGGCACTCCCATTTCTCCTGATACCATTATCTTGTAAGCATGCACACATTTGCATAACTAATATCTGACTGTCTCGTTGTACTGTGAGCACCATTACAGTAGGAATCATGTCTTTTCCCCTTTTTTATATCTCCAGACCTTAACACAATGTCAGAAATATAATAGCTGATCATTAAATATTTAGTGAGGACCTACTGAGTGCAGCCTGCTACACTGTAGATAGTAGTGTCTGGACTTTATAATTGGAACAACTTAAGCTTCCCAGAGGCGTGATTAAGCACATCAAAGAAGAAAATATTCTGTTCCGCTTAATTATGCATTTTTATTTAAAAATAGAAGTCTTTATTAAAACAACAAAGCATAAATATTAAAGAATGTATTTAAATAACTCGTGCAATTTAGTGCAAACTTTAAAGGTGCATAAACACCGAAATGCAATCGATACCTTTTTAAACCATTTCCCAGCATTATCTCCAGTATATCTCACCTTGTGTCTTAACCTGCGTTGGAAAAGAAGCAAATCCTTCTGACTTTCCTCATTCTGTCTTGAAGCCTGCTAAGGCTTGTCCACAAGTCAGGCTGGTTTCTGGCCTCCTGGGCTTTAGATCAGATTGTAGCCAAGCTTTTACAGGTAGTTTGCCTCTTTGCTCCACTGTGGGAGCGCCCCTACGGTGTTTAAGGGAAGGTTTAGGTCCTTTTCCTATTAGTATTTGGGATACATATACGCGTGTTCTTTGTCTGATGAGCTCATCCTGGTTCCGCAGACAATATCAGATGACCCCGAGATACAAGAGCATGCCTTTGATCCAAGACCCAGGGATGGTCGCCTATCACAGGTGGGCCTTCCCCAGACCTGGCTTCTGAACTTGCCTTTCCTTCAGGAAGAGAAACACTTCATGTGCAACTCTACTTCTCCACGGCCAGGATGTCATCAGTAGCTTGATCAGATACGAGTTAGACACCTTCCTAACAATTGCAGTGTCTTCAGAACTTAATGTTGCAAACAGAACTGAGCCAAGCCCAGGAGGGTCCTAAAGGAGCGCCCAGGGTGCCCCACACAAGGTGCAGCCACCCGGGACACATGGGGCGCCTTCCTCCCAGGTGGCCTTGCTTCCAAGCTTCCACTTCTCGGCCACGTTTTCTCACGGCTGTATGTTTACAGGTGCCTCCATGGTGGTCAGGGTCGTGCAATAAGAAGTGCACCCATTGACAGAGCTGCAAAGAGGCCATTAATGCTAAGCTTCGGCAGCGGAACACAGAAAACGGCATTAAAGGATTTACTTTTCACGACCATAATTCACAGTTAATGTACATTTGATGTTTAATGTATGAACCAGAGGTGACTTCAAACTTGCGGGCCTTTTCTAAATAGTGTTTTAATCTAGGTTTAAAAAAAAAAGAGAGAGGTTCATACACTCAGTCTGTCAGAGGGGAGGGAGGGAGGGGCAAAGGCAGAGCTAGGTGTGAGAATCCGATGTGGGAGCAAGCTTTTGTTCAGTCTTTTATTGAGGTTTTACCTCTAATCTCTCCCTTTTTGATGCAATTTAAGATTAAGGAAATGAAAGGCAAAGGCTGACTGTGAGTGGTTTTACAAACAGGACAGCCAAGGGGCCCTCGGAAGACAGTTTTGTAAGAGGCTTTGGGCTTCAATCCCTGGGAAGGACAGGGTCCCGAGGACTGGCAGTACCTCGGTGCACCCAGGGAATGTGGCACCAGGAAGGCCCGTCTGCTGCCAGGGAGACTGGTTTTCTGGGTCCCAACAGGAGATGACCCTGGTCACAGCTCAGGTCGCCATGAGCCCAAGTCAGGCTAGGGAGGCCAAAAAGCATAAGGACTCTCATGCTCTGGCCAAAAGAGCAGAGTCCACATTCTGGACCCAGGGTCTATTGCGCAACCTCAGACAAGTCACCTGACCTCTCTGGACCTCAGCCCCCCCCACCTCGAAGACAAGCTTCTTAGGCTTACTTGGTGATTTCATAAAGGACCCTGCTGAGCCCTAATGCACAGAGCAGCCTTGGCGGAGCCGTGCAGGGCCCACGGGGAGGGACCCTGGCCCTCAGCACCTTTTCAGCAAAGGCTGCTCCATTTCATCTGTTATAAATTTGGTTCTATGGAAAAGGAAAGTTTCCCACTTTAAGGAGGAAAACAGTCAAAGGTACCAGATCAGCCCATCCCTAAGATGCTTGCCGGCCTAAGTCTACAGAGCGGCGAGCCAGAAGTCACCCAAGTGGATGTCCTCAAGAAAATAACCCTCTCAAGTGGGCACCAGAAATAGAGCAGCCCCCGGCAGGACCTACAGATCACAAAACCCACGTTGCTGGAGATCAATGCGAGGCGGGGTCACGGGTGACTCCCTCGGGGTCCCATTGATCTACTTCAAGAGGAGGCAGATGTTCCCAGCAACACCAAGCTGCTTCCGAGAAGGTGAGCAAGCAAACAGCTGGGGGTTTTCCAGGTGAGTACAGTGGAGGGAGATGGAAACAGGGAATTGAGGACGCAGGAGAATTGCTTTGTAGAGCTGGGTCCCAGAACGAAGGAAAGAGTGACGGAATTTGGTGGGTGGGGATGAAAGAAGAAAGTCTTTACTCTCCAATAAGCCATGGGTGATTTTAAAGTTCTCTTCAGCCATAACTCTTTTATGTTTTTATGATCTTTTTTCCTGTTGCATTCCTGTGGAACACCCCTCTTCCCCCCGCTCCTCCTCCTCCATACCAGGCACCGTGGGCGAAGGATCATGCCAAACACAAGTGTGGACTCGGCCCCCAAAGCCTAGGGAGGAAGTCAGAAGCTGAACAAGTCATGTCGGTGTGATGCGTGTTGTAGGGGGTGGGGGTCCGGGTCCCTCTGGGGGATGTGAACAAGGGGAACCAGCTCAGTCAGAAAGTACAGAGCCTCCCCCCCCACCCCATGACCTGCCCAGGTCCCAGGTCAGCATGGGAAGTTTCAGAATGACTCCCTGAGTCCTCCCCCTAAAGCTGCTCTCCCACTCGGCCCTGCGGCCCTCCTCCCCCTGCCCTGGTTCCCCTGCTCCTCCAAGAGGAAGAAGGGCTCCTACCACCTGCACAGCCTGCTTCCTCCCCGTGCAACCAAAAGAGGGCTTCGCTGCTGCCATTTGACGTCAGTCTGTACTTTCTAATTGATTAGATTCTTCTTTCCAGTTCATCATCTAAAAGCAAAGCCTCCCCTGATGGGAACCGAGACTACCCCTCAAGCCGCAAGGACCACCTTGACACCAGCAAGACCCCGTGTGACTGACCCCAAGACAATGATCTACTTCACTTGCATGCTCCCACCGACCTTGTCCCACATTTTCCTTCTATGAAACAGGAAGCATTTTCGGCACTTTGGAGACAGTCCTGAGGCCCTAGTCCTGGCCTCGCTGAAATAAATCCCTTTCTTGTTTCACCACTGCTGGTTTCTCTGCCTGTGGATTTTGTCAGCCGCAAGCAGCCAAACCTGCGTGGGACCCCCCAGAGCCACCAGCTCCCGCACCCCTGGGCCCTGGCTACAAAATGCTCCCCGGCCTGGCGGGACATCATGTTTCTTTGTGGGCTCTTCCATCTACCCTTCAGGAGGGATGGCAAAGTCTTCTACCGACCTTACTCCCTTTAAAAAAACTCCCTTTCTGAGGTTGCATTAATAAAACAGGATTTTCTGGGAGAAAGAAGGACACAGACCTGCTCCACCCAGTGGTGGTCAAACCGAACGAGCATCCTGTACCATTCTTGGGTTCAGAATTACATGAAACAGACCTTGATCAAAGAGGGTGACTAGGGTTGTGAGGGGATGTGGATGGGGCTCAGGGCTCAGAAGAACATGAAGAAACTGGACATTTAGCCAAGAAGGTGCTGGGGGGCAATGCTGTTCCAAAGTCTGAAGGACGGTCCTTGGGAAGAAAACCAACACAAATTAATGCCCAAAAATGAGAGCAACAGGCAATGGGCAAAAGTTATAGAACATTTTTTTTTATTAAACTTTATTTATTCTGAGAGGGAGAGAATCTCAAGCAGGCTCCATGCTGTCAGCTCCGAGGCCAACGTGGGGCTCAGTCCATGACCTGAGCCCAAATCAAGAGGTGGACGCTTAACTGACTGAGTCACCCAGGCACCCCCATGTTTTAATCTCAACTAAGAAAAAATATGGTTGAAAATGGAGTGGGAGCCTTAGGAGATTGTGTTCCGCGTGGATCTGGCAGCCATTTAGCAAGGATATTTTTTTAAAGGCATATAGAAATGAGGTGAAGGGCTAGGACACTACCCAGACTTGACAGGGTCTTTCTGTGGTGGTCAAAGTAATCTGCCTGCCTTCCCCAGTCTTCAGCCCTTGTCATTCCTTTCTATGGTGGCCCCTTCCCAGCCCTCCAGAGGCCCCTCCAGACTCTGTGGGAAAGGAACTCCTTTCTCCACAGAAGGTCCTTCATGACAGTGTTGGGTTCTCCAGGCTGGAGCCACCACACCTGTCCCCTGGACTGTGTGAGATTGTGATTCATAATAGGACATGATCTTTCTAGCACAGAGCTCCTAAACCCCTTGGGGTTTTTGTTAACGAGGTGACTTTTGGACAGCCCAGGAATCACCTCAGGATGGCGGCTGTCACCTCAGGATGGTGGCTGGTTACCAGGGGAACCAATCACAAGATTAGCGGTTGGAATTTGAGTTTCTCTGGCCCCCACACACCCACCCACAAACCTCCAGGGAGGGGAGAGGGGCTGGAGACTGAGTTCAATGGCCAATAGCCAGTGATTTCATCGATCAAGCCTATGAAATGAAGCCTTCATAAAAAACCAAAAGGTTGGATTCAGAGAGCTTCCAGGGTTGTGAACACATGAAATCTGGGGAGAGAGGGTGCTCAGAGAGAGCTGGAAGTTCATGGCCTTTCCCCATGCCTTGTCCTAGACATGTCCTCCATCTGGCTGTTTTGAACTATATTCTTCCATAAAAAACCAGTATTTCTGAGCTCTGTGAGCCACTCTAGTCAATTAATCAAACCCAGGCAGAGGGCCATTGGAACCTCCCATCTGTGGCTGGTCTGTCAGAGTCACAGGTGACAACCCGGACTTGTAACTGGCATCCGAAGGGGGGCGGGGGGCAGTATTGTGGGACTGAGCCCCTGGGCTGTGGGATCTGATGCTCCCTCCGGGGAGACAGGTCAGAATTGAGTTAATTGCTTGGAGGTATGGGGAAACGCCTCCCTGCCCTGCCACACCACCAGCGAGTACACACACACACACACACACACACACACACTAGCATTGGGCATGAGAACCCTTACCCTCTAAGTGCAGAGAGGAGAAAGGGCTGGTCGCTCAGTACCTCATCTCACTAGTTTGCATGGGGATCTGCATTTCATTTCCTCTCAAACTTCTGCTTTCCAAGCTTTCTGCCTCCAGAAACCGCTGACCTACCTCACCCACGCACAGGTCTGTCTGCCCCGGGAGCCCATCATTCACGCCATCGCCTCCACCACTGCCCCCTTACGAGCTGTAGCATGTGGGACTTTTCTGCATGGCAAACTTTTCTAGAAAAGCAGAGAGCAAAATGGATCCCATCCAGGAGAACTAATCCCGAAAAATCAAAATCCTCCACGTGGGGGTGATGATAAACAGATGCCTCTCATCTCGACGAAGGAAAGGTCACTCACAGACAGTACAGAGTAATTATTAAATAACTTCCGCCATTTGTTCAGGATCAGTAGCGGCCTCATTACCTGGATCCGAAGACAATATCTCTAAGTCCTGGGCATGGACCCAAAAAGGTCATTAATAACAGGAGAGTCCCCAGATTTGCAGGAAAAGAAAGACCAGCTCTAATTAAGGAAGCAAAACATTCCAGACCAACCCTTTATATCAACTGTTTGCAGGGTAATAATAATTTGCATTTCTCAGGTGCCACCTTTCACAGCCTCTGGACAAACGGCACCCGGGTTCATGGAGCCTCTTCCCCAGCAAACCAGACCGGACTCTGTGTCACAGGCGGGGTACTGAGCCGACTGAGGGTGATTTTCTCATGGTCGCTTCTCGTGGCTTCAGATCAGAGTTCAAGGACTGGACCCGGAGGCTCCGATTCCTGACTCTTTGCCCAGACAACTGGATTTGAAGAAGAGCCAGGTGCGCATGAGTCACCTGGTGGCAAAGACCTACACTCAGCCCCGACCTGGGTTCCCCAGCACCTGCATTGAGAACAAGCCTCCCCTGGGCTGCGGGTTAGGAGGACAGCCCCTCTTCTTCGACTGCCTGAAGTCAACCAGGCGTCTCTGAACTGCTTCCTCAAGCTGGGTGCCCCTGACTCACCACCAGGAACCCCTCAGCCCCTAACGACAGATTCGATTGTCCTAACTATGAGAGGAGAGCCAGCATCCCAACAATCTCCACTCCCAGCCCGGCCCCCCATTTCCCTGCCTTTCCTCTTCTCCACCAGCCCCGAAGCTGAAGAGCAAGTTCAGCCTCCAGCCAAGGCCAGTTCAAAACCCCGTCTGCTGCTTGGCAGGTGCGAGGACTCAGGCAAAGCTCTGAAGCCTCAGCACCTCACCTACAAAACCAGAGAGGTACTTGTGGTCCAAACAGGGAAAGGCCCTCCTGAGAGCGAAAGGGAGCACCCTTCACAATTACTCAGGGACAACAGGCATAAATCAGAAGGCTCCTGCACAAACCATGATGCATGGCTACCCTGCCGAGTAGGGTAATTGTGCAGATCAAACAAAAGGAGACACATAAAATGCTTATCGCGATGTTTGATCCATTGCAACGATCAGAAACCAGCGTTGCCTTATTATCACTCCCCGACTTTCCCAAACTCCCAGACTCCCAGACTGCAAAAGGCGAAGCGTGGTAGAAATGGAGGGAGGCTTCCCTCCCCCACCCCCCACCCCAAGGCCCTTACTCGGAACCCAGCCGTGCTGGCCGCCGTGAGTTACTGCAGAATCCACGAGCGCGCACACCGACTCTCATCAAAGCGCAACTGTCTGGAGTCCGGAACCATCCTCAGGAAGTGGGCTGAGGGCTCCTCACCCAGCCCGTCTGAGGGTGATTATGGCAAATGGATCCGGCTAATCTAATTAAGCGCCGAACACCCCGTTTCCTCCTCTCTCGGGCCGTGCTGGGAGGGAAGGCGTGTGCACCGGGGCTAGATCCAGGGGGGCCCCCCATGTGCCCGGTAATTAAAACAATTTCTGCCCTGGCTGATGGCTTCCCCCATGACTCTCTCCCATTACTGGAGAGGCGAACAATAAATAATGGAATAAGCCAGGTTGAGGAGAATCGGGTTCCAAAACAAAGTGTTTTAATTCTCCAGTGTGCCGGCTTTCAGCATTACTGTAATTCCATTTCCCCTCACTTGACTGGGCCTTTTGCTGCTTTTTAGGCTTCTCATATTTCTCCGCAAGTCTTCCCCATGGGGCCCTGACAGCTGCATTATTGCAGGGCCGGGCAGCCAACATGACATCACTCACTCCTCAAGTCCGACGCGGTGCATCAGGGCCTCCTTAACCCTCGCAACCCGCCCTCTCCTCGAGGCGCACATCTGTCCCTGTGTGTGTGGCTGGAGACAGAGCACTGGGCACCCCCTTTGCCCTCCACCCTCTCATTCTGTTGCCCTGCCTCCCCGCGATCTCGGTCCAGCCCTGGAGAAGAAAGAGGAAGAGACTCGGAGTGGGGGGTCAGCACTGGAGGGGGAGATAGGGACCTGGCTTCTGCCCTCCCCCTTTGGCCCAAGACGAGGGGGCCCCCGTCCCCCACTCCACCGGCCAACCTCAGAGACAGACTGGATTTTGCTACCTTTCAAAGGAGAGGCCGAACCACAAGCTCCTAGGCTGGCCGAAGAAAATCTCCCTGCTCTGTTCTCCCACCCCTGCCCCCCCCCCCCCACGGTCCTCCCCTCCTGCCCGGCACCAGACAAAATATGCTGACGTGCACGCCTGGGAGTCTGGTGCCCTTGCCCGCAGCCGAGGGGCCGTGGAGCAGGGGGAGCGCGGCCGTGGGGAGGAGCAGGGGTGTGGGAAACGCACCAATGGAGCTTTCGTTTAAATAAAGAGCAGGAAAGCATTGTGCTCCATTGATTACAATTTTTTTTTCTGAATGTTGTGACATTTGCAGGAAGGCTAATTTATTCAAGCATGGAAATCTTTAAAAACTTAATTAAGTTATTTCTGTGATTTTCCATGCCTTATTGTTTCGAGTTCACATTTACTTACTTTCATCCTCGTTAATAAAAAATTTTTTAAAAAAGTGGGGAGGGGGCAGGGAGAGAAGAAAAGGAGAAAAATGATCTCATGGAAGGAACCTCCCAGGACCGTTTCTAGATGCTCCGGTCCCCCCGCAAGAGGCCTCAGAGCACAGAGCGTACACAGTGGAACAGCAGAGACCTTGCCGGGTCTGGGTCCGAGCCAGGGCGCCATCTCCATGAAGGTGGTGTGGGGTGAAAGCCTGGCCGCCTCCGCCAGGCCCTGGGGCGTCCAGAGCAAGCATAGTGAGCGTGAGCTTGGGCGTGGTTTTCATAGAAAACACTTCCGCTTGCCTCAAGTTTGATGACGCTCTTGCAAAGCGAGCCTGATACTGCCCTTCGTAGGGTGTCGTGGCAGGTGCAGGAAAGACCACAAGGGTGGAATTCAGAGAGCCAGACCCAGTGCCGGAGCCAGACGTCTTCCCAGACTGCTGGGCTGCTTTACCAATACAAGCCTGGGCTGCGTCAAGGCCATGTTCTCCAGCATGGGCCCCTCATCCCTAGAGGCTGTGTTCACCCGTTTCTCCGGAAGAGAGAACGGAGGATGCTCCCGGACCGTCGCCTAGTTACAGGTTGGCTAATGGTCCTCCCTGAGTCGCTGGTCTGTGGGGGGGTTATGAGGCCAGGGCAGGGGTGGAACAGAGCGAAGAGCAGACTGAGTCAAGAAACACAGAAGTGAGTATTCCTATTAGAAAAATCAAGCCCGGGGACGTCTGGATGGCTCAGTCAGTTAAGCCTCTGACTTCGGCTCGGGTCATGATCTCACAGTTCGTGGGTGTGAGCCCCACGTCGGACTCTGTACTGACAGCTCGGAGCCTGGAGCCTGCTTTGGATTCTGTCTCCCTCTCCCTGCCCCTCCCCTGCTCATGCTCTCACTCTCTCTCAAAAATAAATAAACATTAAAAACATCATTAGGAAAAAAGAAAAATCAAGCCCATGCTGGCAGGAAGAATGTATAGAAGCCATTGCGTAGTTAACATTCATTTCTACAAAGACACAAGTAGTAGACCTCTGCTGTGAAGTCGGTTCCCGCCTGGGGATGAGCGCTGTGGCGGCGTGGCTGGAGGGCGAACGGAAAGGGAGGAGGCCCTGGCTGTGGTGTTAGGACAGGCATGGGGGGCGGACACTGAGGGGAAGTGACGCCTCTTGGCTGCTCATTTAGGGAGGCCGAGCAGGTGGCCTTTAAAGAGCTGCCTCAGGGTCGCCTGGGCGGCTCAGTCAGTTAAGCGGCCGGCTTCAGCTCAGGTCATGATCTCACGGTTCATGGGTTCGAGCCCCGCATCGGGCTCTGTGCTGACAGCTCAGAACCTGGAGCCTGGTTCAGATTCTGTGTCTCCCCCTCTCTCTGCCCCTCCCCTCCTCATGCTGTCTCTCTCTGTCTCTCAAAAATTTAAAAAAAAAAATGAAAAAATGAAAAAAAAATAAAAAGCTGCCTGAATGATAAAGGAGAGATGATTTGATCCATGGACTTCTTTATGGAGAAGGAAAAAAAAATAGTCAAAAAAGACCAGCAGAGAAGACAGGCTTCAGAGCCTGGTCGGTCGAAGGCTCCCTAAGTAGATGAAGAGGCCACAGAGAGAGAGGGAGACAGATCTTCCCCAGAAGAAGCAAAGCAGGGAAGCCAAGACCCAGTCCAGATGTGCTCAGCGCCTTCTTCCCTGGGTTTTGCCTGCTTGGAACCTTCCCTGCAGACGATCCCAGCTCAGAGCAGATGGGAACCAGACCCTTCTGAGCCCGAGGGTCTCCCTGGGTTTCCTTTCCTGGCGCTTTAGCCTTAATCTCAAAACTGCCTCGCAGAGAACGTACAGTCCCTATGGTGTCTCTGGAGCACCTCTCTTTGTTTAAAAGTAGAACATTCTCGTTGACTACAAGATGTGACTCATCTACCCCCGCTCCCTAATGAACTCTCTGCTTTGTCCGAGGCCTCCGACCGGCGTTCCCTGCTGGGGCAGCTGCCCAGGTCATCTGCATCCCGACGACATTGGCACATATTATCTTTAAGTCATTAGTCTCTGCCTGATATTGTGAGTCAAGAACTTTAATAGGAGAAATTTATGGCTTGTCTCCTCCAATGAACCCAATAATTCATGGCTGTGTTGAGGGTGCTACACTAATGGATATTGCTTTCAACTGGGTGTTGTTTTTTTTGTTGCTGTTTTTCGTTTCCTCTCCTCAAATTCATTAGCTAGTTCCTCCTGATCTATTAACAGCAGGAGGCATTTCCCTCCACCCACGCTGCCTACTAACGCAGTGGGTCTCCAAGTGTGGTCCTTTCTTTTTTTCTTTTTAATTTTTTTTAATGTTTATTTATTTTTGAGACAGAGAGAGACAGAGCTTAAGTAGCGGAGGGGAAGAGAGAGAGGGAGACACAGAATCCAAAGCAGGCTCCAGGCTCTGGTCGGTCAGCACAGAGCCCGATGTGGGGCTCGATCTCACGAACCTGAGCCGAGGCCGGCTGCCCAACCGACTGAGCCACTCAAGCACCCCTCCAAGTATATTCCTTAAGAGGCCTCCCAGTGCTCTGCCTGCAAATTCAAAGGGAAAGGCACACAAAAATGCCTTTTCTTAAAGGACAATCTTCAGACCGGATTTAATTCTATATTTAAAAGGGCCTAATATGAACATTTTCAAAACTGTAAGTACAGCCATGATTATTTACCCAGGCAAAAGTTTCCCTGGGTCCTTGTAAGGTCTGCATAGCAATAAGTGCAAGTGACTACGTGAAGCCTGTGTCTTCTCCGCTGCTGAGGTCTGCGATGGCGGGGAGGGGGCTGCCCCGCCTTGTCTTGGAGTGCAGCTTGGCCGGGCATCAGCTTTAAATAAGACAACCCGAATGTCAGGGTTCAAGGAGAAGGGTCTCCAGCTCTCAGCCCATCCGTCTCTTTCCAATATCAAGAGTGGACAAAGAAGTAAAATAAAAATAAAATACAGTCAATGAAGATGGATGAGACCCTCATCAACCCATTATGCAGAAACAGAGACCGGGAAGACTGAGGCCACGTGGTCCACCTTCCTACCTGGCACAGGCTTCTCCTGCCCTTGGCAGCACCCACAGCAAGCCTGAGCTCTGTGTTCAAGGGCACGTCATGCTGTACAGAGGAACTAGTCACTCGGACCCTGATCCTTAAGAGCTTAACATCTAGGGAAGGGAGACTCAGAGCCTCCCCTGATGAGCAAAGAGGAAAAGGGTGACATCCACACAAACGAATCTCTGGGCACCTACCCATGGGTTGCATTTCTGCCATAGAGACAAGGAAATGAGAGTGGGGACCCCTCCCTGAGTCCCCCGGAGCCCTGGGGCTCTGCAGTGTCCCCTCCGCTGGCGCCTCACGTGCACCCATGCTCTTCCACAAGTTGACGGAAGCCTGACAGTAAGAGTTCCAACACCATGAAGGCCAGTTTCTAGCAAAACAGGCTGTTTTGTTCCGGAGTTGGCCCAACCGGGCTTCTGCTGGCTGCTCTGCCTCCCTCCAGCCCCGTTTGCTCCCGGAATGACCGAAGGTAGCTCCCCACACTGTCCCACTCTCCTCTGGCGACCCTCCATGGTCCCCATGCTCTGTGCACTTTTGCACTAGGACAAGACTGCTGTTTTCCATCTTTTCCCCCATGACGCTTGAATTTGAGGGAGACCTCTTCATACTCCTGATCTCACCTCCTCCATCTCCACATCCCTCAACACCAGGGGTGCCCGACCTCCGGCGTGCATGAGCACCACGAGGAGTGTTTTCTGGAACACAGTGTGGGACGGGCTCCAGAGTTTCTAATTCAGAGGGTCTGGTGTAGGGCCTGAAGTTTGCACTTCTAGCCCGTTCCCAGGACGCCCACCTTGGAGGCCACCATTCCACACCCACGAGTGTCCCCTATTCCTCTCCAAACAGACTTGTCCATGAAGCAAGCAAAGCTTCTTTTTAAACGGGATGCATCCCACCCATGGGTTGCCCCAAGAGGCCATGACCCCTCACCCGCCCAGCCACGGAGTCCACCGGGGCTCCCGTCTCCCTCTCTTCCGAATCGCAGCTCCCCGGTCTCGCGGCCACCCCAGAGCTTCCCTCTCCACCCATGCATGTGGCTTCTTGCCTTCTGCTTTTCTCTCACTCCCCGTGTTTCTTCACATCCATCTCTGTCTGCCAGATTCTCACACCCAGCCCTCCTCTGGCATCTCTCCATCGCCTCATCCATCTAACTGTGCAGATATTTACATTGCTAAAGCCCAGTGTGTTTTTATGATTCCTCCTACTTCAGCCAAACAGGGATTTTCCTCTCAAATCCACTCGCAGTGAGCCGGTGGGGTGGGGGGAGGGTGGGCACTGTACTCATTGGAGGCTCTCTGGAGGCTGTTGATTCATCGAGAACACAGAGTGACGTCAGCAGGGACAGACAGCAGACAGGTCAGTGCTATACCTGGGACCACCTGTCCCACTCAGGGACAGTCCCGAGAACAAACAGACTATTTGGTTGGGTCCTATTGATCCTTTGTAATCACATGGGGCTGACTTGAAGGCCCCTCCCAGCGGCCTTGTCTTGGGTATTTATCTGCAATACTGAAGGACCAAGGAAAAGAAAATTACATATTCTCTCCTGGAGTAGAAACCTTTAATCCCTGGAAAGCAGGGTAACAGAAGGAAGTGGTTGAGGGCGTGTACTCTGGTCTTGCCTGGTTTGAATCCCAATTCCAGTCCTGAATAAACAGGATCATGAACAAATGCCACGCCTCTCTAAACCTCAACATCCCCATCTGCAGAATGGGCCTGATACCTCAGGGCAAGATGCAGAGAATTAATCGAGGTGACATGCCCAGCACTGAACGTCTCACACGCAGAAGGGCTCAGAAAATGCTACTGATGTCACTAACCTTGGAGCCTCAGAACCTGCATACAAAGTCCGAACAGAACCAGGGAGAGGTCACCTTGTACCCGAGTCTGATTCCGCGCTGATTCCACCGGCGAACCCGGAGGTTCTCAGGTAGAGAACAGCCATTCCCCAGTTTCCCCTGAGCAGTCAATCCCCAGCACTTCACTTAAAAGCTTTGTGCTTCGGTTTTTGTCTTGTTTTGTTTTTTAAATAGAAAAAAAAAGTCCTATTCTTGTCTGTCCAGTGTTTTTCCAGCAAAAGAGCAAGTCAGCACGAAGAATCCTCCTCGGTCAGCAGAACGTACATTCCAGTGGGAAAATTGGGGGAAGCTGAAGAGGCCCTAATGAGACGGGAAGTCAGGGGTGGCTGGGCACTGGCCACTTTTCCAGGCCTCCTAGAGATTCCTTGGGAGTAATTCCTTCCGGTTCCTTCTACATGGACTCCATTCCCTGTTTCCCATGGAATGCGTGCATGAGGCAAGCCAGAGGTCTCCCTAGGAGTCCAGTGCGGATAAAGCAATGCTCCCAGTTCTCCCAGCACTGTTGGGAGTCCTCCCATGGACGTGGGGCCGTGTCTTCGAGGGCCTGTCCTCCAGGGATTCCGTGTGTGTGTCTTTCCACAGCAGGAAAATGTAGATTGTAACACCAGCCCCTCACCCATCACCAAGGCGCTCTCAGGGAATGCCCTGCCCCGAGGCCCTGGCTCACCAGCCCCAGGAAGCGAGTGTTAAAACCCGCTGGCCGCGTTTCACCCTCCGGATGCCTCCCCTCATCTGCACATCGCCACGAGCTGTGTGGCAGACAGAGTGGAAAACCTGTTGACATCTATCGGCCAGGGCAGCTCCGAATGGCTGCAAGTCCTCGTCTTCCAGGCTCCTGGATGGCCAGGGCTCCCCGCCCCCATCTGCACCTCCAGGAGTCTGGCAATCAAGCCCCGCTCAGGCATAGCCATGGAAAGAACCCAGGCGGTGGACCACACAGGCCTGATTTAAAATCCCGGCTCCACCACGCTGAAGAAGTAGGCAAGTCCCATCATCTCCTGGGGCGTCCCTTCTGTCACCTGGGATGCGGGATGGCTCCTCCTCCGCAGACTGCTCTGGCGAGGAAATGAGTCACATGCAAGCCAGTGGCTTGAGTGTAGAGTAGGTACCCGGCTGACCCCATAAATTAGGGCTCTTGTGATTATTTAAATACGCTGCAATACTGATGAGTTTATCTGTTCCTGGAGCCAGGAACACGGTCCGGTTCAGCACCCCGAGGGCCCCTCGGCTAACACTGACCCTCGGTGCCAGGAAGCAAGTCCTAAGTTATCTGCTGCTTCGCTCGCCCCAGCTAATCTCCGAGAGTATTTGTATTCCTTTGCCGCCAGCCGGCCCGTACATATGGAATACATTTTCTTTGGATGTCTCACCATTAATGTTTTCATTTCTGCTTAGCGTCAGGGGCTCTGCACATCGCTGGCCTCCCAGAGCACTGAGCCTGCCTTTGCGTTGGTCCGCTTTGTTCTCTCATTTCCCCACTAGCGGGGAGCACTCCTGGGCAGGAGCTCCGGGAGGAGGGGGTTTCGCCCGGCCGTTCAGTGCACTTTGAGTTTGGGAGAAGGATGGATCACGTCTCACCCCCTTTACGGGTCCCCTCGCTGCCTGCCTAGCACCCATGGCAGCCTGAAGACCGGCTTCATTCAGCCTCTGTCTTCTTAGGTTTTCGGACCCTCCTTGCGCGCGGGTTGGCTTCCCACAAGCAGAAAGAAGTTCACTGCCATGATTGAGGCTCATGCTGTCAGTAAGCTGAGCCTGCCTCTGGAAAGATGACCTTCCACTTAGAAGAACATAATAACTCATACTTATTGGCAAATGGGCAGTAAAACAGGCACTGTCACGGCCACTGGTGAAGGGGGTGCAGCTGGGATAGCGTTCCAGGCTGGAGGCGGGGTCGCCGATGTGGAACAAGAGCCCTTGAGGCACAGACTCCTCTTCTGGGAAAGGGGCCTCAGGAAATCGTCAGGAGCTTGGCCAAATACGATGACGATGAAAAGATATGTGTTCGTAGTAGTGTTTACAGTGGTACATTTGGCAAACACTGTGAATAGCCCCAGAATTGAATATGCGATGAAAGTTCTTCAGAATGTATTACAGAATAATGTTTAATAGCCTGGGAATAGGCTCATGGTATAATCTTACATGACAAAAGATTAGAAGAATGCAAATATAACATAATTCCAATTGTACTTTAAACTGTGGATACATGGGAAGGGGGGGAAGCCTGAAAGGAAATTCCCTGAAATATTAATAGTAATGATCATTGGTGATGTGCCTGTGAATGATATCCTACCTTCTTCTATAGATTTTCTATACTTCTGATAACAGACGTGCATTATAAATCAGAAAACAATGGCAGCCATGTAAACAAAAGCAGGGTCCGTGACCACAGGCAGTCTTGCTGCTGGGAACCGTCTTCCACCCTGACCTTTGAGGACAGGATGTGGCACAGGGGTGGTGCTGCCTGCTCACAGGTGGCCTGGCTCCACCCTGACAGCCACATGACCAAAGCTGCCCGGGCCTGGCCGTCCGAGGGGACAGAGCTGCCGGTCACGATCTCCCGCGGCCCCGCACATCCGGGAGCCTTTTCTGAGCCTCCTGTTAGCAGGCTTTCCTCCCGTCCGCCAGGTCACTGCGGATTGATTCGCTGTGGTTTACAATCCGAGTTCCTGACCCGTACATTCTCCCCTGGTGCTGGAGCCATGTTTCTGCAGCACCGACAGACCCCGGCAGCAAGCGGCCGGCCGGCTGCGGGCTTGCACCCTGTGGGCCTGCACGGCAGGCTCCTCGCCCTCCACTCCCGCTCCAGCCCCATCCGGCATCCACTACACAGGGTGCTTCTTTACGGAGCCTTATGGGGTCCTACCCGGGGCACATGGGGAAGGCTGAGACCCGGCCAACAGGAATTCAGTTCTGTGCAGCTAAAGTCCTTATGTCCGGCCGATCTGCAGCACAAGGGGCTCCAGGGCCCCTGGGTGGTTCAGCCGGTTAAGCGTCTGACTCTTGATTTTCAGCTCAGGTCATGATCTCATGGAGCCCCACATCGGGCTCTGTGCTGACGGCTCCGAGCCTGCTTGGGGCTTGCTCTCTCTCTCTTTTTTCTCTTTTTCTCTCTCTCCCTCTCTCTCTTCCCACTCACATGTGTGCATGCTCTCTCTCTCAAAATAAATAATTGACAAAAAGCATTAAAAAAAAAAAAACAGGCACCTGGGTGGCTCAGTCGGTTAAGTGTCTGACTTTGGTTTCAGGTCATGATCTCACGGTTCATGGGTTCAAGCCCCACATCTGCTCTGTGTTGACAGCTCAGGGCCTGGAGCCTGCTTCAGATTCTGTGTCTCCCTCTCTCTGACCCTCCCCTGCTCAGGCTCTGTCTCTCTCTGTCTCTCAAAAATAAATTAATCTAAAAATTAAATAAATAAATAAATAAATAAAACGAAAACAAAAACAAGAGAGCCCTCAAGGTCTGGGATTTGATGCTTTACCTTCCAGTGCAGAGCATGGAGTACAGAATTTCTGACCCAGATTAACATCCTGGGTGAACTCAAAAAGCTAAATAGAATAATCTGTTTTACTAATAATATCAGCAGAAGAAAGCTCTGGAAGATAGCTAGAGGGAGTCTATACTCCAGGTCCTTATTGCCAATTGTGGAAAAAAAAAACCCACCCAGATTTAATCTACTCGGCATTCAAGGTCTTCGGTCACATGACCCCCAACCCCTACCTCCCTGTTATCTCACTCCTGCTCAGTATGAATGCTGGTCTGTAGAATCCTCTCTCCCAGATCCCTTTTTCAATTGGTTCCCCCCATTGTAAGAGTAACTAGACACAGAGCGGGGATGCCCAGATTCTGATCCTGACTCTCTCGTTCACCGTCTTAGACCCTGAAGCCAATCATTAGCCATTCAAGTCTCGGCTTTTCGTCTGAAAGTGTGTGGGTTGGACTGAATATCCAGACGCTTTCTGGTCCTCGCACCCTGGAGGGTTCCTTGTGAGCAGCCCAGAAGCCTCGTCTGAGCGGCCCTGCCCCAACTCTGACGACCACAGGTTCACTCCGCAGTTACGTCCTCCGGGGAGAGGAATGGACGGCGACTTGTCATACATTTCCCTTGTCAGCGTGTGCGAGGCTTGTGTCCTCGCCTGTCCACGTCCAAAGTACCTTCGGAGCAATGGCCGTGTTTCCTCACGAGCTCCGACTCAACGTGCCCAATACAGAACACAGGCAGGCGAGGTTGTTAGTTCTCTGACTGATGCCTACCCCTCGGGCAGACTTGAAAAGGGACTCATTTAAATTTGGTCTCCCTGCCAGAACTGTCAGGCCTCAGTAGCCTTGGGAAATCACCAAGGAGGAAAATCACCATCTATCCTAAAATCTCTGCAATCCGCCCCGGCTGCCACCAACTCCCAGCCTCCACCTGGCCCTCACAGAGCAGCGCGAGATGCCCCTTCCTAGCCCTTTCCAGGGTCACGTTCACTCCTGGAGAAGAGCAACCTACGCTCCCTGCCCAGGTGGACTCTTCCAGGATCACCGGACACTCGAAGCCCGTATCCTGCAACAGAGAAGAGCTGGAGAGGTGCCGACCCCGACATCAGACGCAGCTGTGAGAGGCAGGGCCCTCTTGAACCCCGCACCTGTGTCTGCTGTGTGACCCTGAAGGATTCACTTGACATCTCTGGGTCCCACACTCCACTGCCTTTACATTACAAGCACTCATCCTGACCCAGACTTGGAGTTCACGGTGTATCTTCCCAGTGAACGGCTGGTGCGTGTGGCATTTAGGCACCGCAGACAGAAAGGGCCGTATTTAGTACTTTAGTTACGTGAGTTAATAAATTTTCAAGGACTTTCCTGAAAACCTTCCCCTACATGTCACACTTTTTCTATGAGACAAAAACAAAAACAAAACAATAAAACAACATTCCCACCTCACGGTAACCAACCTCCGAGCAAATCTTTGGAGCCCTGCCCATCCGTAAGTAGGGTTCTACCTGTGTTAAATCACCTTCAGATGCCGCTGCTCCGTGCCAACCTGGTGGGCTAATGACACATTTGCGGATCCCAGCATGTCTGTGATATTACAAACACAGGTGTGGTCTCCTGCCTTCCCCTGCAGAGGAAAGAAGGGGTAAAGGGAAGGGAAGCACCGTACATCCCCGGCCCTCTGATCTCACGGGAGGGGGGCTTTCTGCCCGGGATCTTCAATGGCTTAGAGCTCTTTTCTGGTAAAGGGACTTCTGTAAAAGGCAGAGTAATCTCAGAAAAGACACCTACTCCTCATCCAGACACAGATCACAGAGCCCCCTCCCAAAGGCAGGCCTGAGGAGGCAGGGGTAGGGTTCAGGAACGCCAGTACCAGCGGGAGATCGCCCAGTGGCTCCGGGGAAGGAAGCCAAGTGTTCAGAGAGGGACTTGCGTGTGCTTCCAAAAGCCACCAGGTTCTCAATTTCACTCCTCTTCAAGGAAAGAGGCCCAACTCACCCACTTTTGTTCTCTCCCAAGGCGGTAAGACCAAAGGGGTAACTTGCCTAGGTGTATGTCATAGACTGAACAGTGTCCCCCCCGATCCCCCCCCCCCCAGTATCCTATGTTGAAGTCCTACCCCTCCAGTAGCTCAGGATGCAACTGTGTTTAGAGACTTGGGTCTTTAAAGAGGTAATTAAACGTTACACGAGGTCATGGGGGTGGGCACTAATCCAATATGGCCGGCGTCCTTATCAAAAGAGATGAAGACACAGACACACACAGAGAGGAGGGAGACACAGGGAGAGACAGCAAGCCAGGGAGAGAAGCCTCAGAAGAAATAACCTTACCGACGCCTTGATCTCAGACACCAGCCTTCAGGACGAGGGTAAAATAGACTTCTACAATTGAAGCCGCCCAGCCTTTGGTTATGGCAGCCCCAGCAGAGAAATCCAAACAACAGCAGAGACAAATCAGACAGGAAATGAGGCACAGACCTTAGGAGTCCGGCCTCCCAGTCAAGGCACAGGCCGGACTTGCGCGGAGATGGTTGGTGCGTTCCTAGCTCTGGAGTGTCCGCAGTACAGACGGACCTGCCGAGTTCATGGCCACCTTGCCCCACGCACAAGCCCGGGGCTCCTGCACTCAGCCTAGCTGGCCTGCCCGTCCCTGGTCTCGGCCCTCGGGACAGTGTCACCGCTTGCAAGAGCCACCACCTCCCCCGCCTAGGGAGTTCCATGCAGGCCAGAGGAGTGAGAAGAGCAGGGAAATGATGGAGGCCAGGAAATTCCTGGTGAGACGTCACTGTCTGATTTCCCAGGCATCTGCTGTCCGGTCCTGCCTTGTAGGACAGCCTGGGTTTTCGGAATCTGCCCCCCACCCCCCGAGAAGCCTCTCCCCGACGCTGCCTAGCCTGCCAGGCAAGCAGATTCTGGTGCTTGAGAGCCATGAAGGGTCCAGCTGAAAAGGGTGGGTATGCATTTGCTTTGTTTGTGAATTCTACTAAGACTTTTTTTTAGTTTATTTCTTTATTTTGAGAGAGAGAGAGAGAGAGAGCACAAGCAGGGGAGGAGCAGAGACAGAAGGAGAGAAAATCCCAAACAGACTCAGAGCTATCAGTGTGGAGCCTGAGTCGGGGCTTGAACCCATAAGCTGTGAGATCATGACCTGAGCTGATATCAAGAGTCAGCGCTCAACCGACTGAGCCACCCCGGAGCCCCAAGACATTATTTTTAGGGCAGTTTTAGGTTCAGCAAAATCGAGGGGAAGGTATAGAGATTTCCCTTATACCTCCTGCCCTGACACATGCCCGGCCCTGCCCCCCCCCCCCATTACATCCCCTCCAGAGAGGGACGTTTGTTACCGTTGAGGTGTTTGTTTTTCAACCCAAGTTCCTTCTAGAGGCTGAAGCCCCATAGGCCTTTTCCCTTCGTTCAGTTGTCCACTGACCTCCACTCTGCCCCCGGCTTCCTGTGTTTTCAATCAAATAGATGTTTCTACCAGGCACGGCACCTTTTCTCAGACAATCATAAGCTCAAAAATCTAATAACAGCACCGCTTTTAGGATGCCTACTGTGTGCGTCCTAGGATGTCATTATTCACATGACTTGTAATTCTCCCAGACCCCTTTGGAAGCAGCCAAGACCAGCCCCTTCTGAAAGAGGAGGAAGCTGCGGCCAGCCTGGTGACGGAAGCTGCGTGTAATCAGGCCGCTGGTTTGAGGCAAAGAGCGAGGTCAGAGAGTGACCTTCAGCGGACAACCTCGCTTTCCTTTCCTCCCTGCCCCCTGATGAGAAATACACCCATGAGGCTCATTTACAATGTGAAATGCTACATAAGGAAAAGTGTTGTTTTTTTCCAGTTTTTTATTGTTAATAACTGGAAGAGAAAAAAATACAGAGACAGAGACAGGGACCCATGACTTCCAACTTCCAAAACAGAGATCTTAAACACCTTGTCTGTCTTCGAGTTGCCTGAGAACAGTCCAGGGCTGCTGTGGTGGGACTGCCCGTGGCCTCCACACCACGTGGCACAATCTGCAGTTCCAGACCTGTCTGCTTTCTGCGCCAGGCCAAAGCCCTCTGGGTGGACTGACCACACCAACAATGTGCGTTTCTGCCAGCGAAGGGAGGCTTCGGGAGAAATTCTCCCGGGACAAGAAGGAAGCAGGGACATATGGCCGTCCTCTGCAGGAGACAGAGATCGACTCTGGTATGCTTGCCATTATAGTCCCAGTGACAGATTCCGTACTTGGCACATAGCAGATGTTCAATAAATAAATCTGTTGATTGAGTCAACAACATGTCTTTCAAAGCTTTCTCACGATTTTGTCCCACAGTATCTTTCAGACCTTATCTGTTACAACTGCTCATACATCCTCCTCCAGACACACTGGGTTCTCCAATAGGCCCATCAC
>PJEM01016140.1:0-26982 GCA_004023845.1 Helogale parvula | reverse complement strand
CATCCCCAAAGGCAAAGGAAATGAAAGCAAAACTGAACTCTTGGGACTTCATCAAGATAAAAAGCTTCTGCACTGCAAAGGAAACAATCAAGAAAACTAATAGGCAACTGACAGAATGGGAAAAGATAGTTGCAAATGACATATCAGATAAAGGGCTAGTATCTAAAATATACAAGGAACTCACCAAACTTCACACCCAAGAAACAAATAACCCAGTGAAGAAATGGGCAGAAGACATGAACAGACACTTCTCCAAAGAGGACATCCAGATGGCCTACAGGCACATGAAACGATGCTCAACATCACTCATCATCAGGGAAACACAAATCAAAACCACACTGAGATACCACCTCACGCCAGTCAGAGTGGCTAAAATAAACAAATCAAGAGACTATGGATGCTGGCGAGGGTGTGGAGAGACAGGCACCCTCCTACACTGTTGGTGGGAATGTAAACTGGTGCAGCCGCTCTGGAAAATGGTGTGGAGGTTCCTCACTCTTAAAAAACAAAAAAAGCTTGCGCTGCTAGCAAACATATATAAGCACAGTCCATCAAGAATTAGAAAACATAAAATGTTTTCCAGGCTTTTGTGGAAGTCTATAAAAATTAAACATAAACTATAACACAAAGCAAGTTTCAACAAAATTCACAGCATGAGTATAAACATGAACCGCTCAGGGCACCTGGTTAGCTCAGTCAGTTGAGCTTCTGACTTTGGCTCAGGTCATGATCTCACAGTTCATGGGTTTAAGCCCCACATCGAGTTCTATGCTGACAGCTAGCTCAGAGCCTGGAGCCTGTCTTTGAATTCTGTGTCTCCCTCTCTCTCTCTGACCCTCTTCTGCTCATGCTGACTTTCTCTCTCAAAAATAAGTTAAAACATTTTAAAAAATCAAAAAAAATAGACACGAACAGCTCAATACTGTAGAAAATAACCACATTAGGCTGTTTAAATTAATTAAAATTAAATAAAAGTAAGTTTTTGGTCCTTATTCTCACTAGTTAACTTCAACACTTTAAAAGATATATATGGCTAGTGGCTACAATATTGAACAGTATGGATATAGAACATTTTTATGAGCACTGAAAATGGTACTGCTATATAATATTAGCTAGAATTAAATTAAGTATCACATCAGTAACAACATTTAGAAAAATCCATACTTCCTTTTTTTTTAATTTTATTTTTAAGTAATCTCTATACCCATCATAGAGCTTGAACCTATGACCTTGAGATCAAGAGTTGCATGCTCCACTAAGTAAGCCAGCAAAGTGCCCTGAAAATCCATGCTTTCTGTATATTTATAAATAAAAGTACGAATCATTGTAGACATTTAAAATACTTGAAACTAACTGAAAATTAATTTACTGCATATCAACATATATAGGATACAAGAAGACAAGCTGAAAATTAATGAGCTCAGTATCCAACTTTTTAAGTTAAAAAGAGAACACAGAATGAAATCAAAGAAAGTGTTAAAATAAAATAGAGATGCAGAGAAATTAAGTAAATATAAAAGAAAGAAAAAAGGAGAGGCTAAACAATAACAGATATAACAAGGAAAACACAAATAAAATTAAGCAGAGAAAATAATGGATAATTAAGAACAACCTCATGCTAAGCTAATGAAAGGGACAGATTCCAAGAAAAATATGTTACTAAAACTGACTTAAGAAGAAATTAAAAGCTTTAATTGTTTCAAAACCCATCCTGAAGTTAAATCAATATTTCATAATCTTGGGGCACCTGAGTGGCTCAGTTATGCATCCGACTCTTGGTTTCAGCTCGGGTCACAATCTCACGGTTTTGTGAGTTCACGTCCCATGGCAGGCTTTGCACCGACAGTGAGCAGCCCCTGCTTGGGATTCTCTGTCTCCCTCTCTCTCTATCCCTCCTCAACTTATGCAGTCTCTCTCTATAAAATAAACAAGTAAAAGTTTAAAAACAGGTTCAGAATCTTACTATAAAGAAAGCAGCAGGTTTAATAAACTAATTTTCCCAAACTGGATCAATCTAATCTCATATAAACTCTTCAGGAGAACATAAAAAAATTAAAAAAAGAAGAAAGAAACATCTTCCACTCATTTTATAAAGTTAATATAGACGTGATATATTAAAGTCAGACAAAGTAAGTATGAAAGAGAATATTAATTGTAAGCATGCTTGTAAATATTTTTTAAAAATTAGAAAATCTAGCAATGTGTTTAAAAAGGTAATACAGTAGGCCTTGACTCATTCTAGGAAGGCAGGATCACCTCAACACAGAAGATACTGTAATGTAATTAAACGCAGGAAAAAATTAAAGAATAACCATATGATTATTTCAAAAATACAGAAAATGCACTCATTATAATTCCATATCCAGTGATGACTAAAAAAAATTTTATTTAGGAAAAAGAAGAATATTCTTATTCTAAGATAAGAAAAAGACTTAAAAGATAAAGACTAAAAAGGAATGAATAAAGCTGCCATTACTATAGATGATATACTTCCTTACATAGAAATTCTACAGAATCAAAAGGTAGTTCATTAAAACTAATAAGGGGCACCTGGCTGGCTCATTTGGTTAAACATCTGACTCTTGATTTTGGTTCAGGTCATGATCTCATGGTGATAGGATAGAGCCCCATGTTGGGTGTGGAGCCTATTTGGGATTCTCGCTCGTTCGCGCTCGCTCGTGCTCGCTCGTGCTCTCTCTCTCTTTCTGCCCTTTCCCAACTCTCACACACGCACTCTCTCTCTCACACTCACACACACACACACACACATACATACACACACACACACACACACACACAAATATTAATAGGAGAGTTCTGCAAGGTTGCTAGATACAAGATAAATATGTAAAATCAATCGTATTTTTATTAATAGCTAATAAAAAATAAAACAGGGAAAAATCATAGCAACCAAAAAATATAAGGAAAATAATAAATCTAACAAATAAAGGCCAGCCCTTCAAGGAGAGCTTTTAAATTACTGAGAGACATCAAGAAACAAAATCTAAATAAATGAAGGAATATACTATGTACATGAATAGAAATATTCACTACAGGAAAAATCTTAATTCTATCAAATTAATCTACAAACAGAATACAATTTTATTTTTAAAAATCCCAACTGGGTTTTCCAAAGAACTTGAAAACCTGATTCTAAACTTTTATACAAAAGCAAAAGCTGAGAATAAAGAATAGTTCAAAACACCAATAAATAACACAACGAAACAATCTGCTCTACCATATGAAGACACTATGAAACTACAGCAATTAAAACTGTGTTATTGACATAGGGAATGACAAACAGCACTGGGACACAATAAGAAGCACAGAAACAGACCCACACATATTCAGGAGTAATATCTGACAAAACAGTTTTGAAATAAATGGGAAAAAGGTGGATTGTTCAATAATGAGTCTGGGACATTTGGTTAACCATATGGAAAAAAAAAGTCAAAGAGATTTATACATCACTCTACTCATAAAAATAAAATCCAAACAGTTCTAGAGCTTAAATGAAGTTGGAAAGATCGCAGAGTAGGAAGCACCAGGAATCTGTCTCCCTACCAGGACAACAATTACACTGACAGAATCTGACTGATAGAACTACTGGAACTCTGGAAAGCTTACAACTTCTGGGGAAAGGCATAAATAGTAAATTGTAGTTAATTTTAGTCAATTTCACCTCTTAACTCAGCGGTGGCTACTGATCCACCTGCCCCCCCCCCCCGCACCCCGTCCCCCACAAACCTCTCAGCCCTATGGCAGGCAGTTAATGCACGTTATACACAGCTTGCGGAGTCAAGGTAGTCACTAAGGACCCGGTCCTCCAAAGTCTGGGAATTTGTGTTCCAATTGCTGATTACTGCTTATTATCACAAAGATGCAGATGCAGAGTTGTATCCTTCCCCATTGCTGACTGCCCCTTCTTTCTAGGTGAAGTGACTTCCAGGAGATTTAATGGGCCAGTCAGTACCTTTTGTGGGGTGGAAGGGGTAGGGGTAGAGAGAGAAAATCTTAACCAGACTCCATGCTTAGTGAAGAGCCTCACATGGGGCTTGATCCATGACCCTGGGATCAAGACTTGAGCCAAAACAAGAGTCAGATACTTAACTGAATGAGCCACCCAGGTGCCCCAAGGGCCAGTCCTTCTTTTGCCCTTCTTCAGTTTTCACTTTTTCCTCTTTTGGGAGTCAGACATTCAAGATTAGGATATTGAAAAGTAACTGCATATACAGTGAAAATAAAAAACTTACCACCCATGCCGAGGGAATGGCATAGGCTCGAAAAAAGACCTGAGAATGTCTTAAGTTTGTACCTCAGGCTGCTCCTCAGCATAAAGAAGTCCTATAACGATGAAAACAAACAAACAAAATCTCAAACCCAGAAAACACTGAGGGAAGGAAGAGAATCTGACTTTTTTTTTTCCATAGTGCTTGTAATTTATTGAAAAAATGTAAATGTTTTTTCCAGGTGATACTGAGGAGATGGGTTGAGTGCTTGGTTTTTTTGTTTTGTTTTGTTTTTAGTATTCTGTCCAAATGTACACATTGTGGGAATGCTGCAGTTTTGAAAGCAAAAGGACGTTTGTGCATAGGAGAAAAGAAATGTCAACAATTTAGCTGCCAGGCCACTAGGCCCCTACAGCAATCTGGTGGGGGTAAGGGAGGATTCTGGGAGTAAATAGGGAACTAACCAAGTTGAAAGTAACATTCCTATTTCTTATCACATTATTAGATTCAAATGTCCAGTTTTCAATAACAGAAATCACAAGGCATACAAAAAGAAACAGGATATGACCCGTTCAAAAAGAAAAAAATAAGTCAACAGAAACTGTCCCAGAGAAAGACCAGATGGTGAACCTACTAGACAAACACCTTATTAAAATGACTGTCTTTAAAGATGCTCAAGAAACTAAATGAAAATGCAGAGAAAGTCAAGAAAACAGACTGAACAAAATGGAAATATCAATAAAGAAAGAGACATAAAAGAAGCCAAAAAGAAATTCTAGAGCTGAAAAATACAATAACTGAACTGAAGATTTCACAAGAGCAATTCATAGGGATATTTGAGCACACAAAGCAAAGAATTAGCCACTGAAGACAGGACAATTGAAATGATGAGGGTGGCAGAAAAGAAGGAAAAATTTTTGAAGAAAAGTGAACAGAACCTAAGAGAAACATGAGACACTATCAAGCAGACCAACTACACATTGTAAGAGTACCAAAGGGAGAAGAGGGAGAAAAAGATAGAGACTTTTTTGAAGAAACAATGCCTTAAACTTCCCAAACTTGATAAAAGACATGAATATAAACATTTAAAGGCTCAACTAACTCCAAGAAGGAGACCCACACTGAGACATATTATAACCAAACTGTTGAAAGACAAAGAATTCTGAAAGCAGCAGGAAAAAACCGACATTATGTACAAGCAATCTTCAATCAAACTGGCAGCAGATTACTCATAAGAAACCTGGAGGTAAGAATACAGTGGGCTGATATATTCAAAGTGCTTTTAAAAAGATCTGTCAACCAAGAATCCTATGTTTGGCAAAAATGTCCTTCAAAAGTGAGAAATTAGACATTCTCAGATAAACAAAACAGAGGAAGTTTGTTCCCACTAGACTTGTCCTGCAAGAAATGTGAAAGGTACTCCCATAGGTTGAAATGAAAGCACACTGGACAGTTAAACCATCTGAAGAAATAAAAATCTCTGTAAAGGTAAACACTTGGGCAATTATAAAAGCTAGTATTATTAAAACAACATTTTATAATATTGTTTCTTTGTTTTCTACATGATTTAAGGGACTAACATATTTAAATACACAATTATTTTTAATCTAAAAGTTCCTGCTATTATAACTTTTGTTTATAATTTCACATTTTTTTTCTACATAATTTAAGGCAGTAATGCATTTTTAAATTGAAGTATAGTTGACACACAATGTTAGTTTCAGATGTACAATACAGTGATTCCACAAGTTTATACATCATGTTCACCGCAAGAGTAGCTACCATTGGTCACTATATAACCCTATTATAGTCCATTGACTGACTATGCTGTACCTTTATCCCCATGACTTATTTATTCCATAACTGGAAACCTTTATCTCCTACTCCCCTTTACCCATTTTGCTCATTCTCCCCATGTCCCCCTTTCCTCTGGCAAGCATCTGTTTGTTCTCTGTATTTATGACTCTGTTTCAGCTTTTTGTTGTTTTTGTGGATTCCACATATAAGTGAAATCATACGGTATAGGTCTGTCTGACTTATTTCATTCAGCGTAATACCATCTAAGTCCACTCACTGTCACCAAGGGCAAGATCACATTTTTTATGGGTGAATAATATTCTTCTGTGTGTGTGCGTGTGTGTGTGTGTGTGTGTGAAATATGCATATATTTCATATGCATATTTTGGATAAAGTTTTCATTTTCTTTGGGTAAAGACCCAGAAGTGAAATTATTGGATCGTGTCATATTTCTGTTTTTTAATTTTTTGAGGAACCTGCATACTGTATTCTACAGTGGCTGCATCATTTTACATTCCCACTAACTGTGAGGATTCCTTTTTCTCCATGTTTTCGCCAACACTTGTTATCTCTTGTCTTTTTTTATTCTAACCATTCTGACAGGTATAAGGTAAAATCTCATTGTGGTTTTGATTTGCACTTCCTAACGATTAGTGATTGAACATCTTTCCATGTGTCTGTTGGCCATCTGTATGTCTTCTTTGGGGACTAATGCATTTTAAAAAATAACTATTAGTTTATGTTTTATACACATAATGTATAAAAATATAATTGTGTGACATCAGTAACAAAAAAAGGTGCAGACAGAGCTAAAAAGGAGCAGAGCTTTTATAGGTTACTTAAGTTAGACTGATATAATTTCAAATTAGAGTATTATAGCTTTAGGATATTAAATGTAATTATCATGGTAACCACACAAAAAATAGTTCTAGAATATTTTAGTTCAGGCTGCTATAACAAAACACCACAGACAGGGTTAGTACTCAGTTCTAGAGGCTAGAGTTCAAGGTCAGGGTGCCAGCATGGTCAGGTGAGGACCCTCTTCCAAGTCGCAGACTCCTCATTGTATCCTGGCATGGCGGAAGGGGCTAGGGAACTCTGTGGGGCCTTTTTTAAGAGAGGGCTGTTCATCCCGTTCATCTCATTCAGAGGGTTTCGCTCTTATGACCTAAGCATCTTCCAATGCCCCCATTTCCTGTACTATCACATGTGACATGAATTTTGGGGGGATACCAATATTCAAGCCACAGTATATGCTATACACAATACATAAATGATAAGGGAATTAAAATGTCACACTACAGGAGCATGTGAGAGGCTCAGTCAGTTAAGCATACAACTCCTGGTTTCTGCTCAGGTCATGATCCACAGTTCAGATCGAGCTCCACATTGGGCTCCGCACTGATAGCATGGAGCCTGCTTGGGATTCTCTCCCTCTTTCTCTCTCTCCCCCTCCCCCACTCTCACACAGGTGCACAGGTACATATGCTCTCTCTCAAATAAGTTATAAACTTTAAAAAGTTACACTACAAAAACATTAACTAAACATATGAGAAGACAGTAATCAGGTAATAAGAAAGAAAAAGCTTTAATATACATTGAAAAGAACCACAATGAGTTATCATTTCACATCTATTATGATATTGAGTGTGGATGAGGATGTGAAGTAAACAAAATATTTTGTGGAAAAATGCACACTCTAGATTCCATTTATATTAGGCTCTTTAAAATGTATATTTGATACATACATATTGAAAAATCAGGAAATGAGAAACACCAAATTTATGAAAGTGTTTATCTTTGGAGGGGGTAAGGACAGGATACTATTAAAGAAGGGCACATAAACAGTATCAAAATATTGATAAAGTTATATTTTTTCATTTGGGAGGGGGCTTAGAGGTTCTCATTATCATGTTATCATTCTTTTCAAAAGCAAACATCTATGTTTTATATGTTCTTTTGTACACAGATATTATTCATAAAATTTTATGTAAAAGAGGAAGAGCCTCTAAATTTAAAAAATCCCACCTTTTTTTATGACCAAAATTATCTCACAGTAGATCATTTTCCTGATATCACAGGTTCCATTTAGAGTCAGTCACTGTTCTAAAGATAATAAAGGCTACAGAGTTTGAAACAGAGCAAAGATATAACTCAGGAGTCATCAAGACAAGGTGTAAGCAGATACAAAGGATAAAAAATGTGTTATCTGTGGAAAAATGTACTTGAAAAAAGATGTAAGGAAGGCAAATTAAATTAGCAAAATGGGACGGGAGGGTCTATAGGGGAAGTACATGTATGACTCATTAGAAATTTTATTTTGTTTCAGGAGGAATATATACAGAATGAGGCAAGTAAAAAGGGACAAAGAGTCTCATTTCAAGAAAAATAGAATACAGCCAATTGGAAAAGAAAGAGCAGGAAGTAACTATACTATACTCAAGATCATTTTTAATCTTACCTGAAAAAGCAAAAACAGAAGCCTAATGCTTTTTCAACAGACACTCCCTATAACTTACTGCAAATATTCTTTTTCTAAAGCAACAGTGTACGAACAGTTACTATTACACTGTAGAAAAACCAAATTCCCCTGTTAGCTCCCAAGTTTTAAGCAACTGTAATTAACAAAAACAAATTTTAAAGGATGCACTTTTTTTTTTGTTTCTGGTAGTACTTAAACTCTAAGGTCAACATTGAAAGACTGCTTTCTGGGCTACTGCCTCTGATAGACGTCTGTGTCCTTTATTTTCCACACTAGTACATTCTCATCTGAGTTTTTAAAAGCTGAGCTTTAAAGGCTATCACCTGAGCCTGTTTTCTCTCTACCCTCACACCACACCCCATTATCTTAAAAAACATTCCATAGCATGCTATAGAAAATCAATTAGAAGACAACTCTAGGTTCTAATTTCCTCCAACTTACTAAATATATGCTTTTTGCCAAGTCATTTAACCTACCTAAGATTCAGTTTTTTCTTTGCAAAAGAGGGATTACATCAACTCAGAGGCTAAAGAGCAAAAGCAATAATGCAGGTGATGGGCATTAAGGAGGGCACTTGCTGGGATGAGCACTGGGTGCTGTAAGTGATGAATCACTGAATGCTACTCCTGAAACCTATATTGCACTGCATGCTAACTAAAATTAAAAAAAATAATAATGTGACTGTGGCTTAAAAACTGTAGTTCTATACAATGCAGAAGGTATTGTCAACCGTCTTGGCTCTGTCACCTACCTTTAATATGTAAAATGAGGATTATAGTACCTACCTCATATGAGCTTAGCTCAGCAACATTAGCTGTTAATGCTATTATTAAATGCCTTCTCAGTGTTAGGTATTACACGAGGTGCTAGTGATAACATGAAATCAGGACAGACAGCTAACATCTTTGCCAAAAACCTCTATTTCGTACTCCATATTGCTACATACTTCTTTTAAAAAATTTTTTTGTAAAAAGGTTTATTTATCTTTGGGAGAGGGCGCGAGCAGGGGAGGGGTAGGGAGAGAGACACACACACTCACAGACTCTGAAGCAGGATCCAGTCTCTGAGCTGTCAGCATAGACCCCAATGTGGGACTCAAACTCACAAACCGAAAGATCATGATGCAAGCCAGTCAGACGCTTAATCAACTGAGCCACACAGGTGCCCCTGCTACATCTTTCTAAGTCATTTACATCATATATACTTTATTTCTTAATGTTTATTCTTTATTTTGAAAGAGAGAGCAAGCGTGCATGCACAAGTTGGTGGGAGAGAGGGAGAGAGAATCCCAAGCAGGCTCCACCCTGTCAGTGCGGAGCCAAATGTGGAGCTCAAGCTCACGTGAAATCATGTCCTGATCCAAAACCAAGAGTCAGATGCTTAACCGACTAGCCATCTTGGCGCCAACCATAGAGCATCAAGACTCCACAATTCCAGTATTTCTTTCCTGTGAACATTTCCAGTGAACACATAGTAACTTTAGTATTTTTTTTCCTAAGTCATCATTGGAGTTGAGACTCTCTTGATGACTTCTGGGTAAACTGTCTGGGACATGTTCCCATCAAATATAAATAGTCCAGTGCTTGTCAATCACCTGAAATGCTAATTGAACGGTAGATTCCTAGACCTCATTTCAGCTCTTGATTGAAAAACTGGCTGATTTGCAATGACATGGATGGAGCTAGAGAGTAGAATACTAAGAGAAATAAGGCAGTGAGAGAAAGACAAACACCATATGATTTCACTCATGTGGAATTTAAGAAACAAAAGAAATGAGGAAAGGGAAAAAAGAGAGGGAGACAAACCTAGAAACAGACTCTCAACTTTAGAGAACAGACTGACGATTACCAGAGGGAGATGGGGGGGCGGGGAACAGTTGAAACATGTGTTGGGGATGAAGGCGTGCACTTGTTGTGATGAGCACCTGGTGATGTATGGCAGTGTTGAATCACTATACTGTACACCTGAAACTAATTTAACACTTTATATGGACTTAAAATTAAAATTAAAAAAACATAATTAACAGAGAAAAACCCTGACTGGAAGATGTGAAAATATGCATATCTAATAATTTCCTAATGTGATTTTTATGCAAATCCCATTTGAGAAACACATTCCCAAGACAGGAGAAAACCTCCGCCACATAAGAAATCTGAAACCAAAGAAAATACTGAAGTATAAAGTTCCAAAACTTCACAAAGAATTTTAATCCTCAGAATAAATTTTCACATGCCTGTCTCTTAACAGGACTGAGTCAACAATGCACAGAGATCAAGACCAAAACTGACTTGAACATCCACACCTTAACTATGAATGTTCAAGAAATTCCTAGTCTAGGGGCACCTGGGTGGCTCAGTCAATTGAGGGACTGACTCTTGATTTAGTCTCAGGTCATAATTTCACAGTTAGTGAGTTCGAGTCTCACATGGGGCTCTGTGTTGGCCGCTCAGAGCCTGCTTGGGATTCTCTCTCTCCCCCTTTCTCTGCCCCTCCCCTGCTGTGTCTCTCTCTCAAAATAAATAAACCTTAAAAAAATGAAAAAAAAGAAATTCCTACTCTAGGCCAAGGAAAAGTTAGGGGGACAGTGAAAAAGCTTACTCATAATTTCCTAAGAAGCAAAGAAAACATGTTATTGCAATAGTCACACTTACTAAAACTGAAGTTTGGTAACCCTAGAAAATGGAACCACTTTCTCTTAAATTCAGACAACCAGAGACAGGCCTCCCTGTGCCAGCTTTCCACACCTACCACAAACCTTGCCTACTGGGAGTTAAGTTGGTCCTGTGACCTATCAGGCAAGGAGAAATACAGTCTTTTGATAAAAAGCAAGCCCAAAAAACCATTAAAATTTAAATTGATACCTCCTGGTCCGATGGACAGCTATTGAAGAGATCTCATTGAGGCACTGCAGAGAATCCAGGAGCTCCAAACTCCTAGAGGATGTGTGTAAACTTTCCAAATAACAAAGCTAATGAACAAAATATTTCTCTACCCACCAAGGAACAGTGGCCTGAGATCTGCTCTGGGTCAGATAATAAAATGCCCTGAAAGGCTTTAGTTGCTAAGATGGTAGTGAGGTTAGCACTGTGACTGGAAGAAAACAGAGCCGAAGGCAGAAAAAGACGCCCCAACTGCCCACACTCTCTGTCCTGAACCAAGTATGGAGCAGCAGAGCGGGGCGGGGCCGCGATTTCTCCTGCATCACTGCGTTCTCTCTTCCCCGCCTGCGTGAGCGCCGCCCACCCACTCGCGGCGTGAACCCACTGGGCCCAGCCTCTCCTTCCCCCTCCCCTCGGCCTGGTGCTGAATCA
This sequence comes from Helogale parvula, assembly GCA_004023845.1. NCBI lineage: Eukaryota > Metazoa > Chordata > Mammalia > Carnivora > Herpestidae > Helogale > Helogale parvula. Next base: position 15,163 of record PJEM01016140.1, on the reverse strand, counting down.
TGAGCCCAATATCTCCAAAAGGTAAAATCAAAGAACAATGCCAACCTTAGGGCTGGCCTGAATGGTGTGCCAGATTGGGGTGGAGCAGAGGCTGGAAACCACAACTTTGCTTCCCTTCTTCCCCCAATTCCCCACCGAACCCCAAATTAAAACAAGTACTGCAGCGCTGGGGGACTCCCAAGCCGGCGCCCCTTCTGCTGGGTTGCTCAGGTCCGCAACGCTCCCACCCGGCCCGGCGCGCCTCTGCCTCATTGTTCAAGCATACCGCCCGCTCGGGAGCCCGCGCCCTGCCAGGCGGAAGGGCTCAAAGCTCCCGGGAAAGGGGCTGGGGGTTAGGGACCCTCACCCCCTCGCCCCCCTCGGCCGGGTAACAGCCCTTGCTTACTCTCATCGCCTTCCTGCCAACGGATCGCTAAAGCGGAACCAACGAGTCCTAGGGAGGCGACAGGCGGGTGCTGTCCAAATGCTGCGAGGAGAAGGACTGGGGGTGGGGGAGAAGCAGGGGGCTCCGGCCTGCGGGAAGCTGCAGCCCTCGCCCCACAGCGCGATTCCGCTCGGCCATGGTTTCTACGGCCCTACAGGGAGCAGCTCGGTTGTGGCCCGTCTCCCAGCCCTTGGCCCTCTTGTCCCCAGAAGCAGAAGGCAGAGGGCCAGTCCCCGCGCAGGCTGTGGAAGTCACCGTACGTTACTCACCCCAACTGTTTCGGTCCCTGCGGTTCTTGGCCATGGTGGTCCGGGGACTGGTGGCGGTGAGGCGCTGTCACACTGTGCTGGCTCTTCTCCCGGGCCGCAGGTTGCTGGCGGTGGGAGGCTCCGTGCCCGCGCTGGGCGCAGTTCTCTCAGACTCTGAGGATGTTGCTGTGGCGCTGGTGGGAAGGAGCAGGGAGGAGAAGGGAGGAGAAAGCGGATGAACCGAGCTCAGCATCACAAGCCTGAGTTCACACAAATACCAGCGTCACACCCTCCCTACCTCAGCCCACCCCCAGAGCACGAAGACAGGGACAGACGATGTACTGCAACATTTTCCAAGGAAAACACACACACACACACACACACACACACACACACACACAAATAAACAGCACCCCCTCACACACTCTCAAAGAATTTAACAGCATTAGCCAGTCACAGAAATACACAAACTAATATACTGCATTTTTCTGGATGTTCAAAAAGCCGTTTCCTCGAACAAATACACATTAACGCCGATATGCAGGCAACATTTACATAGCCAAAGAAGTTAAAATAATCTGCACTTATCTCCCAGGAACCATTTTCCCCTATTGTAAAAACGAGGTCACGTTGATAAAGATATCATTCATTTTTTACCTGTATACTGAATAGGCCTGACTTTTAAAATTAGGATAGCAAAATTTACATCAAGATTGAGATAAATGAAAGCTGGAGATTCATCATAATCTGTAACCAACTCAATATCTACTAGGCAAAAATACCCACTAGATTTGCAGAGAAAAACTCTAGAGTTATACTGACAAATATTTTAGGTAAAATCATACTACATAGTCTGGGTGAGCCTTGGCAGCCACAAAGGTTGCAGACAATTTTGAATACAAAGCAAAATGCAAAGGCACTGATTTCTTCCTCTCTGCCTACAAACTCAGTTTTCAGTATTCTAGAAGCAGTCCTTGCATGCTAGTTGATCCTCAAGATACCATTAACCCATTCCTTACAGTTTTCTTCTGGATTTGGTTGTTGCCCACACTCTACAGATCAGCTCTGCCTACAAGATTATTGCTAGCCTCTTAATTACCAGATCGTTGGTCTCTTCACCATAAACAAACTCTTCACTCTGTGTTCACTCAATGTAATTTGCTATCATGGCTTCAGACAGGACCTTCATCCTGATAATTTCCAAATCTGTGCTTCTAGTTTTATGCTCTCTTAAAGAGAGAAAAATCGTCTTATCAGACCAAATTTATAACTGCCCAAGGTCATCTTCACTTTGTTTTCCACTGACAATTCAAAATCAACATTTCAAAAACCAAACTATCTCACCCACCACTGCCAGCTCTTATGCATTCCATATTTCAGTTAATGGTTCTAGTGACTTCAGAGCTATGAACACTGTAAAACCATGTTTACATTATAGTTTTAAAAAGGGACGACAGGCGTCCAGGTGGCTCAGTCAAGTAAGCATCTGACTCTTAATTTCAGTTCAGGTCATGATCTCCTAGTGAGATAGAGCCACAATTCAGGCTATGCTCTGACTGCTTGGATTCTCTCGTATGCCCCCCACCCCCCAAAAAAACAAGCTTAAAAAATAATAAATGAAGGGGACTGTGTTCAATAGAGTTGCATCTCCCAAACACTAATGAAACAACATAGGAAGACAGGAATTATCTCACCCCTGTATCTACAAGCCAAATTTGTGGAATAAAATGAAGTGTGTTCTGCTTTTCTTGTGTATCTTAACTTTAATTCTCAACTCACATTCTAGCCTGATAATTCCTTTCAAGTAAATCTCATTAAAAAGTGTACACTAGAGTCCACAGACATACATGGACACACAAAGATACATATACAAATGAGGAGGAAAAAGTGGAGAGTGACTGCATTTGAGTATAAGGTTCCTTTTTGGGGCAATTAAGATGTTTTAAATCAATTCTGTACAACTCTATGGATGTACTAAAAAATCACTGAATTAAACAATTTAAATTGGTGAATTATATGGTATGGTATTACACATCATTTGGGTGCTTTTAAGGTCAAGTTTATTTTAAATTGGAAAAAAGGAAGAAAAGATATTTGTATTTTATTACTCTACAACTCTTCTGATCCTGACCCCTCTGGGATATTACTCCATAAATTACTCTCTCCCTCCTGTACCCTCAGTGATTTTTTTTTCCTACTGGTTCCCTCACCATGCTCATTTCCCCTGATCTTAAAAGGGGTCTCTCAACCTTGCCATTTGCAATAGCCTAGATGAACTTAGGAGTATAATGCTAAGTGAAACAAGCCAGACAGAGAAAGACAAATACCATTATGACTCCACTCAGATGTGGAAGTTAAGGAAAAAAAAAGAATGAACAAAAAAGATAAAAAACCAGATTCAAAAACAGAGAACAACTGGTGGTTGCCAGAGGAGAGGTGAGAGGGGGATAACACTTATCTTGTTGAGCACTGAGAAATGCACTGAATTGTTCAATCATTACATCATATACCTGAAACTAATATAACAGTGTTGTTAATTATACTTCACTAAAAAATAATTTAAAAAATGTAACCTCCTTAAGAGAGAAAAGGGCTCTCTCAATCAGAAGATTCTCAATAGTTGATGCTACAACTCATTCCTTCCCTCTATAACTAGCATTCTTGGAAACGTATTTATATCAGTTAGAATGCTTTTGGCTGTAACTCAAAAGAGCTTAAACCAAAAGGACATTTACTGTCACATAATTTTTTTAAGTTAAGTTGGTTCTGTGGTGATTAATTCAGTAGCTCAACTTCATTACTGACAGGTTAGGATATAGATTTGGCTGCTGCAGAAAAGTACAGTGGCTTAAGACAGATATTCATTTCTCTCTCATGATATAATCTGAGCATAAACCCTTCAGCGCTAATATGATGGCTTTGAAATATCAAGAAACCTAAGCTTGGACTTCCATGGTATAATCCAAGATGGCTGCTTGGGCACTAACATCCTCATTCTAGCCAAATAGAGGAGAAGCAAGGAAAGAAGGGCGTATATCTATTCTAAGGGTACAACCCACAAGTGGCATATATCACCTCTACTCAAATACCATTGATGACTACATATCCTACCTATTTGACAAATACATTATGTATAAGCATATCCAACTAAAATTTAGAAGATCTAATACTAATGAAAGAAAAGAGGGCTCCTGGCTGGCTCAGTTGGAAGAACATGTGACTCTTGATCTCAGGGTCATGAATTTGAGCCCCTATATTGCATGTAGAGATTCCTTAATTTTTTTTTAAAAAAAGAAGAGAGATGGATATTAGAGAATACAAACAAACTTCACCACAAGGACCAAGGTTGCACCTTACTATCCTTAATGTGAGGACTTATTTTCTAATGTGGGCTCTATCATGGTTCCAAAATGGCATCTGCCATGCCAGTCATCAGAAGTTTGCCATGTCTAGAAACCGAAAAAGGCATGTCTGTGCCTTGTGTACCTTGTTAAAAGCACTCCCACAGATATCCTAGGTGTTATTGTCTAGAATTGTCTAGCCTAAGCCATCTCTTTAGTAAGAAATGAGGCTAGGCCAATCAAGACTTATCCCCTAGCACTGGGGAGGCGCTCAGTCTTATCTGACAGACATAGCCACTCAGAAAAGGTCAACAAAATTGCAGTTCTGATCATGAGAATATAATGTTTGAGCACAAGGCCCAAGGTGATAATGACAGCTTTCATTTTCCCCTTATCCTCCGCTAGTATCTTCTCTGATGGGACGACCCAAAGTTTATTTTCATGATCTGAAGTTCTTAGTGCCCTTATATTTACTAGGTTGTTGTGTTTCTCATTGTTCAGTAATACTGGACATGTGAATACCAAGAGGTATCTTAGTGCACACCTAGGTTTCTAGACAGAGTCCTTCTATTCTCTTTGTGGAGCAACAAGCAATTCCCCTTGGTAATGAGGCCAAATAACTCCAACCAGTACAATGATCCCCTCTCTAACCTTTGCCTCCATAGCTCAAAGACTTCATATCAGCCAGGTGATAGTTTCTGTTTCCTATTTAATGAAATAGTGACTGTGTTATCTAGGGATAGTATCTGTCCTCTGGGCACTAGAGCCTTTAGATCCACCAAGCCAAATGTTTTAAAGACAAAGTTGTAGAGACATAAATTCTAGGAGTAGTAGGAGGAGCCACCACTCCACCCCTCACATTCTGCATGTGAGTTAGATGGCAACATATATTGGCTATTAGATTAAGTCCTATCCCATATCCTCACTGGGTTATCTCCCAGTCAGTATATCACAACTGATCCTTTGGCAGGCCTTTCTTCTATTCTTTTAAGCTAGCTGCTTCTAAGTGATGGGTTTGAGGTAAGATCAGTTAATTCAGTGGTCATGAATTCATTGCCATACTTCCCTCAAAATAAAATGAATTTCTTGCTTAAATTTAATGTTGTAATACATGGTGATGAAATAAGGCATTCTATAAATCCTTGGATTACTGTACTAGAAAAAAAAAAAAGCTTTCCAGGCAGGGAAAGTAAACCTGTATTTAGAATATGTACTATTTCCATGAGGATGAATTCCTCTTCTCTCCATAATGGAAGGGATCGAGTATAATAAACTGCCACCAGGTGGTTGACAAGTCTGTTTAGGGAATACTACCATACTGGGATCCCTGCAATGGCCTCTGTTAAAAGCAGGTTAAAGGTTCCAAAGTGGCAGTAACTGTATTATCCTTGGCAAGTAGACATCCATGTTGTTGAATCCACATTTGACTTCCATTTCTTTTTTACATAGGACCACTGAAGTACCACCAGGGCAACCAGGTAGAAGGCTGACATCTATAGGACACATCATCTTGTAAACCTGATTATTGGAATGAATGACCTCTTGTGGGCAGTTATGTGGTTCACAGTGATTTTCACATTCTGGGCCCACTTTGAGACTCCATTTGTGTTACCTCTCCTACTGACTTCCTTATCTTAGATATTCTTCTTTCTGAGTTATTGGCCCACACACTAGCCATGGTACATAAATACAGATCTATATCTCCAGCCAGCTCTCCTTCCTAACAAAGAGGGCAACCATATGTTATATTTAAAGTTATGCCCACAGGGAGAATTTCTCTTCATCCCTATTTTTTCAAGAACACCTCATTACAGACAAGGGTATAATTTAGAGGCTGTATGCTCCCAGTTGGATCTGATGCACACCATTAATAAACGAAGCCCAAGTTTTTTCTTCCTTTTAAATGACCACCAGTCCATAGATAAGGTTAAAAAAATAAAAAGGTGGCAAAGAAAGTAGGGACAGGAAGAGAGGAAATCTGTCCATGTAATTGTGCCTTATATGTCAGCTTAGGCCACCCTAGTATATATACCTTTCCATTTGACAATGAATTCTGCTGCCTGTGTTCAATTTATGATTCAGTAAGTAAGGTAACACCACGTTCCTAAAGAGCAGTTCACATCACACAATCGCTTAGTATCCCATAGTCAAGTGTTTAGTTTCTGCCAAGGCCTCACAGCAGGCCAAGAGTTACCTTTCAAATGGAGAATAGTTGCTAAGAAATGAGAGCATGTTCTTATTCCAAATCCTATCCATGCAGCTTGTGCCATGATCTATAGGGCATTCTATTTTTCCAAGTCATACGAAAAACTGGCAGTCATATAGGTTACATGATAAATGGGTCAGAGCACGGCACAGGCACTACTGTGTCTCCAAAATCCAAATAGGCCAACTAAGCACTGTGCATTGTTCTTTGAGGTGGAGCACAATAATGCCACTGAACTGTTAGAAATTTCACTATGGCACAGGTCTCTGAACTGGGTGAATTTCTTATCCTCTGATAGAATGGTCTTTTAAAGTTATCTAGGGCAGTTGCCACTTCCTGTTCATCTATCTGGTTTGCACCATGTCATCAAGGTAACAGACTAGCACGATGTTCTAACGGATATCAAGGAAAAAAGGTTCCTCTGGAATGTTACCATATTACAACTGATGTGTTTACACAGCCCTGACGTAAGTGTAAGGCAATGACAATGCTATCCCAGCCATACTGCTTCTGATTATTTCTTTTGAAGGGAATTGAAATGCACATTCTAGGTTTCAAGTCAATAGCTGCATTCTAGGTGCCAAAGGCTATATTGATTTGCTCAAGTAAAGATTCTACATGTGGAAATACAACCATGAGGCTTATTCCTCAATTAAGGGACTCCATCCAGGCTTGTGAACTGGATTTAGTTTAAAAATTGGGTGATATGGGTGCATCTGGGTGGCTCAGTAGGTTAAGCATCCTACTCTCGATCACAGCTCAGGTCATAATCTCATGGCTCATGAGTTGGAGCCCCGTGTTGGGCTACACACTGACAGTGAGGAGCCGGCTTGGGATTCTCTCTCTCTCTCCCTCTCTCTGTCCCTCCCCGACTCGCACTTGCGTGTGCTCTCTCTCTTTCTCTCTCAAAATAAATAAATAGTTTAAAAAAAAAAAGAATTGAGTAATGTGTATTGACTCACCATTGCAATGACTTGAGTTACATTTCTGCTCATCAGATCTAGAATTTTTCTGCTTACATATGGCAAGTAGCACTGAAATAGACTGTTAAGTTTCATCATTCCTAAACATTGATGATCACATACCACCATCAAAGATCCTTGTTGTCAAACACCATAATTATCACTTCTTTCTGAGGGTTATCATGATAATTGTGCTGAACATGTCTTTAATATTTAAGAATCTTCCGGGGCACCTGGGTGGCTCAGTCGGTTAAGCCTCCGACTTCGGCCTAGGTCAGATCTCACATTCGTGGGTTCGAGTCCCGCATCAGGCTCTGTGCTGACAGCTAGCTCAGAGCCTGGAGCCTGCTTCTGGTTCTGTGTCTCCTTCTCTCTCTGCCCTTCCCCCTTTCATGCTCTGTCTCTCTCTGTATCAAAAATAAATAAAACATTAAAAAAATTAAAAAAAAAAAGAATCTTCCGCTTGGCCTCTCTCGGGATCTCAATATTCCCACCCAAATCATGGATCCTGATTTCACTGTGGCATTTAAATTATCATTTCCAACCATTTAGGGCAGCCAGCAAAGAATTTTTCAAAGACATCTGTGACACTCTACTCAATACCTTGATAAAGGTAAATTTTATGGGTCCTTGTAGCGATGGTACGGATAAAGCATTACTAAGCAGGATACACATAATAGGCCAACTCCAACATTCCCATCTCCCTGAATCTTCAGATTCCTTCCTCTAAAGTATGCCCTGGAAGTTCTGGCATCTCGGCACATAGATTACCAGCTTCAACTAACCAATTTAGAAAGACCCCCCAGCTGCTCAAGTCAACCTGAAACATGGGTAAGTATTTGCCAAAATCCTGTAATTCCTTCAGTGTACAAGTTTTCTCCTCCAAGAATAGGTCTTATCCTTCTCCACAAGAGCCATGCTGAAATCTAACTTTTTTTTTATAGTTTTTATCTAAATTCTAGTTAACATACAGTGTAATATTACTTTCAGGTGTACAATACAGTGACTCAATACTTCCCATACCTGCTACTAATCACAACCAGTGTATTCCTTAATGCCCATCACCTATTTGAAATATAACTCTTGTTCCAGTTTTCAGCCTCATTTATATTTGCCCAAATGCCCCCATTCCATGTCACAGGGTCCCAATAACGTCTCTACTAGGGCTCTTAACTTAGCATAACAGATCTAGGTCTCACATTTAATTAACATTGCAACTCTACAACCTTTACCATTAGGCCACAAGCCTGATTCTCAGCCATATTTTCCCTACAGCTACAAGAGAAATAAGGTTTCTTCAAGGCTGTCAAAGAAACTTTTTGATTTTCTACTCATGCCTTAAGTTTGGAATTCAAGCCATTTACCTTTTTTTCCCGTGTTTTCTCTCACAGGCAATCAGAGCAAATGACACAATGACTTCTGTAATCATCACTATCAAAGGAGCTAAGTGCTAAAGATTGGTCTCCCAATGCTACGGCCTCCATCAGCACTGCATCTGATGACACTACTGATGGTTATTTCAGCAACTATGATGCCATTGTTTCATTTTCCATGGCAAGAAGTTTCTACAGGTAATCATCAGATATGTGAGTAATACCATCCCAAAAAGCAAGGGTTTCTTTCCTGAGGCTACTTCCAATTCCTGTAACTATCAATCAGGGTTCTGGCACGAAAGATACGGCACAGAAAGAGAATCTAATGAAAGGACTATTTACAAAAATGAGGACAGGGTTAAAAGAACCAATAAGAAATAGTGAAACGCCCTGAGACTAGCAATAGTGAAATGCCATTATCATCCTTGTCTAAAAGGGGCAAGGAAAAAGACAGCTTATTAGAATCCTATAAAAGAGATACAGCAGTAGGATAGGGCCACAGCAAGGCACTGTGGTTTCTTCCATACCTTTGGGGTTCTCAGAACACTAGTTTATAACAGGTGCAAGAAAACTTTAAGCATCCCTTCTGAATGTTATACTTATTATATTGTGAGGAAATCAATAAGGAACAACATAAGATTATTTATAACTTACTTGTTTCCCCTAACTATTGAATTTGCAGAAAGGACCAAGTGTGAGCCGAATACAGTAATCTTATTACCAAATCTCATAAAAACCTAAAATCCACCCTGGGAATCAAGTTAACTAAAAACATAATTTTAACATATCAGATGACCAATTCAAGCTGGATTAAAAAAGGATGTGCATTGCCTTCCTCTTCTTTTTTGATTTTTAAAAAATTTTTAAAATATTTTTAAAGATTGTAGGTAATCTCTACACTCATTGTGGGGCTTGAACCTATAACCCCAAGATCAAGAGTTGCATACTCCACCGATGGTGCCAACCAGGAGCCCCCAAGTCTAATTTTTTGAAACTCCCATCATGATGACCTGATACTGGTTCTGAATGAGATCTATGTTCTACTGCAATCCAGAACAAGACAGAAAGAATTCTTCTATGCTTTGAAAACATGGTTTTTGCCTCAATGGACAACTGATCCTAATTAGTAACAGAAAGAATAGTTTAACTATTTGAAAATCTTAATCATAATTGTGCAGATGTCTTCCAAAATTTAATTAATATCTAACAAATCTATGGAGCAATAAGCATAATCACACAGAGTTACATTTTGCAACTAGTTTATGCTGGAAGGTTCATCAGGAGATCATACAGGTTAAGCCTATATGATCCACAGACAAAAATTGTCCTTGCGCTCTGTTCTGTCACACTTGAGAGTTTTAATTAGTTTTTCTGTTTTGGATAGTAATTGGGAACCTTACCTACGTAGAAGTTAAAAAATTTTATGTCCAGTTGAAACCAGAAGCCATGGATTGCAATTAGCATTTTACTAAAGAAATTTGATGGAATGGAAAAACACTACAAAGCAGAGAGGAAACCATCACAGGTTATTATGTAGATAAGAGTAAAACCTGGAAGATATTTACATTTAAGACATTATGGAGAAACAAAAAAATATATGATAGTGTAGCTGGAATGAAGGGCCTATCAAGCTATAATTTTTCTTATTCTATACCTTGTTATAAAGCTAGATAGTTTGTAAGAAATTCCTGTTGGCTGCAAGTTTTTATTATTCTTTATTATTATATTGTATTATTATTTTTTATTACTAAAATTATGTGTTTTAGGATGTAGAATTGAATTTGTGGACCATAAATTTATTTTATGAAAGTTGAATTTGAATTTCTCTACCAATCATGTCATATTTAACCCACCAGCTATGATCTCACTGATCTTGTTTAAATGAACTCAACCACTATTTTTAAATCCTTAAAATTCTTTTGGAGTTAGAATAAAGCAAATGTTTTCCTCTTTGCATCAACTGTGGTACAAGTAATGATTATAGCAGACACATTTTTTTAACCACCACGTAGAATTTCAACTTTTTCCATGCTATGTACTCTGGGTTGATGGTCAAAGCATATGGACCTGCCATTGCTGGCAACACAAAATATGTGCATTCCAGAGTCTTGTTGAAACCTATGACCTAAACTTTTTATTGCCCAATTCATATCAAACATTGTGTTTCAAGAATAACATGCGTGAAGGATCATCAGATACTTATCCTTCCTTCAAACTGGGAATTCAAACATTCCACTTTACGAGGCCCATGAGGTAAATTTGTCTAAAGTCTTAGCATCAGGACAAGAAGTGCTTCTCTTGACCAAGTGTTTCACTGTGATCTCAAAAACACTGTAAAACGCTCTGCTTTGGCCACGTTGTTGCATTGTTCTGGTATCCTATTTTTCCTCTTTTTAATATCATACCCATTTCTTCCTTTACTTATTTTTATCTTGCGTTACAGTATGTATTTTCTGTATGCTGCCTCAAATTCTCTGGAATAATGCAAGTATAAATAACTAAGAATAAATTTCAGACTAGAGAAAGGATCAATGCTTACAGGGTCAGAAGGAAAAAAAGAATCTATGACAACAAGCAAGTACTAGGATACCAATAGAACATTTGAAAAGATTTTGAGTCATGGAAGCCAAAAGTATGTGCCCACCAAAACAAGTGCCAAGAAGCTTTGAAAGAAGGAACTGTTCTTGGACAATTTTTTCAATGCAGCAAACACATAGGCTTTGTCCATACAGCATGTAAGTCTGAGCTTACTTATACTCCCTAAATAAGTGCCCTTTGTGCATGGAGCACAACAAAATACATATATTCCTTGTCCTGTTAAGGTGTACATTTAATTTCTTCATTATACAATTAATTACAATGACCAACAGCAAGGAGCATATTGCCCAAGAACAGAATTGAATTGGATGTTCAAAACCACAAGCCAACATCTGCAACTTGCTTTTTTGTGATTTTTCAGTTACTAATTTTTTGGTTGAGTATTATCTGGCTTTCCTGATCAAAACCTCTACTGGATTCTAGAAGTATCTTTGCCAGTATACATAAACCTGGCAATTTTATTTCTACCTTCTGAACCACCCTGGAACTGGAACTGCAAAGTGGCTTGTGAAATACCAGCCAAATTACTTCCTTGAACTCCTGTTCCATATTCTGTGCACTGTGAAGTATTTTACAGCCTCTTCTATTTGAAAACCCTGTCTGTAATCCCATAAAATGCCTTATAAACACTTTTTGGGTGTCAGATGCAAAACCTTATCCTCTTCAAGCTGTAGATAATTATATTGAGATACTGTCAATTACGATGTCTTGTCCCAGATCACCTACTGAGGAAGTAGTAGAGCCAGAATCAGGTTGTGGTCTCTTGATTTTGTTTTAGCTTCTGAAGAACTCCTGATCCAATTTCAAAGGAGCAACCCCCGCGGTGAGGCACTGCGTGTGCCCACGAGGGATAAAGGCCACTGGGACTTCCTAGGAATTCGGGCTTTCAGAAATGTGGAAAAATTCAGAAGACAGGTTGCGCAGGTGTGTAGTGCAGCCTCAAGCTGGTACCTCTGGGAATGGTTTGCAAAACAGGAAGGTGCAGTCGGGTGTGCCGCGGCTTAGTTAAGCCGGCACTCCCCCACCTCCTTTCCTGGCGCCCCACTGCCAGGTAACTTCTGGCCCAGTGCCCTCGGCGTACCTTTTCCGAGCTCAACTGGAAAGGCTGCCCTCCGCCCACCCTTCTCCCACTACCCGTAATCCTCCAAGTTTACCTGACGAATCTGGGGGCGCTTTGACGGAGTCCCGTCGACTCACGGATGCCCAGGGTGGGGTGGGGGTTCCTAATCTCTGAGTGGGTAGCACAGCCAGGGGCCCCGAAACGACGCGGCCGGCTCGGGGGGGGGGGGGGGGGGCGCGGGGGCCCGGCTCCGAGGGTGTCGTGTCCCGACCAGGCCTCAGGGCGGCACTCTGGTCCCGCGGCCGGACCGCTCGGGCGGGCCGCTGGGCGCCGACCCACGCTGGCCGGGAACGTTTCACCCGGTGACGCAGCCCCGGGTGGGAGACGTGGTGCGGCGGCGGCGGCTGCGGCGACGGTACGCGCCTCCGCCGCCTGCGAGAGGACGTGCGGTGCGGCGGGAGGCGGCGGCGCAAGACCTAGAACGGCCGGCGGACGCCGGGAAGCCGGACGCGGGAGCCAGCGAGGAAGTAGGTCCCGGGCTCGGCGCTCAACAAAGAGCGGGGCCGCCCCCCTCGGGTACCGGGCCGGCTCCGGGCCTCAGCGGGCGAGGAGATCGGCCCGGCGGTTCGCGGGCGGCTGGGAGGGGGAAGGGCCGCGGCCGGAACGGGACTGCGGGGCGCCGCGGACCCTTCCAGGCCCGCTTCTCCGCGGCCCGCGGCGGGGCGGAAAGGAAGGGGCTGGGCCGCTCCCGGTTTGTAGCCTTTGCTTATCCCTGGTGCAGGCGGAGCTGCGGACAGAGGCTCCATGTTGGGAAGCGGCGCCGCTCGTCCTCGTTAGCGGGAATCGATCGGGGCGCCGCGGACAGAGCCGGCGGGGCCCGGGCCCGGAGCGAAGATGGAGGCCCCGCTGCGGCCTGCCGCGGACATCCTGAGGCGGAACCCGCAGCAGGACTACGAGCTCGTCCAGAGGGTCGGCAGCGGCACTTACGGAGACGTCTATAAGGTGAGGCGGGCCGGCCCCGGCCCCGAGGCGGGCTCGTTTCCTGCGGCCGGCCGGCTCCCGGGAATAGGGCTACTTTCTAGCGAAGTAGGAGGCGTAGGGAGGATGCCTTTATTGTTGCATCTTGGAGATGAAGGGGTCGGGGTTCCTTTTTTTACTCAGTTCAGAGCAACGTCTAGTCAGCTGGCCCTGCTCGCTTCCAACTTGTATACCTAACCACACCGTTGTAAAAACCACTCTTGTACCTTTTTGTGTAGTATGAAAAGCTTTTTTCGTTTGTGTTGTTGAGTATTGAGGGGAGTTCGAATCTGCTTATAGAGTCGCACTTGAGGATGCTGGTCTTAGCATGGAAAAATGCTTCCTGAAGGACAGTCGATGGGAAAGCATATTAGCATTAGGTATTTGCATTTAAAGAAAAAGACACTTTTAAATGGATGAGCTTGATTTAAAAAGCCCTATGAAACGGGGTGTGTCTGTTTTCACCGTAAGCAATCTAATGCGCATCAAAATGACGTGTTCATAAACATTATCCTATGTAGAATTCTTCATTTCCTGGTAGATGTTTCATCATTTGTATTTGGTTGATGTTTTTTGTTTGTTTTTCTACTTTAACTGTTCCTCTCGGGGATTTATAACATTCCCTGACCAAGAGGGGATAAGGGCTGTTGTCTTTTTAATTGAGCTCTTTTGCATTATTTGAAACAAATAGGAGGGTAAGGTACTCTTAATTTGGGATTAAAGAAAAGTCATAGAGAAGCAAGCTGAATTTCCTAAATCCACTGAGTTCTTGAAGGATTAAAGGGAAAGAGATATTTTTCAGATTCTTATATGCTTTTTGCTTTCCAGAAGGGGTGTGTTAATGCAACTCACATGGATATATTGAGGGAAATTTCCTTTGCTTTTGTAACAGCTTTGTTTATTGGCTTTAATCATGATATTTACCCCATTGTTCCAAACAACACCTTTGCATATAGCTGGAATAGCCTGTGTCGTATGGGTAATTTACTGGTAGATTCCTCTGGGGTATGTCAGTGTTATGCACGGATGGTAAAACGGAAAGAAAACATTTTTTTTCTTCTCCTTTTCTGCTTTTGTTTAATATTCTATTAATAATAACAATTCAAGGTGGTATGTGACAAATCTATTAATAATAGCAATTCAAGATAGTCTAAGTCATTTTACTGAAATGGACTGGATGGGTAGGCTTTTTATTAATTAAAAGGACATTTAAATTTTGTATACTAGGCGCTCTTCTAGGTATGGGGTATTGAACTGTGAGGGAAGTCCCAATTCTTGCCCTGTGAATACCTTTGAATTTGAAGTGGATAATTATAACAGAATTCTCTTCTTTATGTAGAATTAGAGGTAATTGACTCTTCATTGTTTAGCTATGGATTAGCCATTTTGTGGAATGGTTTTTAAAAACTGAAATTTCTTCTTGCCTTCTCAGTCCCACGTTTTAGTCATTTTCATCTTATGATTCACTATGTATTAGATCAGTTCGATTTAGTTTGTATTAATGAAATAGTCTAAATTCCAGTTCTTGTATATTTTCTCTCTACTACAGTAAAATTCTAATTTTTTTCCCCACAAAACTCTCAAGATTTCCACTTTTTTTCTTTATAAATATAATAACTAAAGTAACTGGAGCAGGATTTTATTCTTGCCAGGAAAAGCAAAGGGTTATATTAAAAGGAAAGCTAATACTTGTCCTTTAGCCTAGAGCCTCTTTGCCCTAAGTCTCTCCTCCAGAACTCCTTAACAGAGGATCAGTGACTGAATACTTATCATACATCGTCTTCACCCCCACCCCCACCCTATCTCCTTCCCTCTCCACATTCATGCTTCCTCACACTTACATGTATACTCATTCCACGGTTGGACAGCCTGTGATTCCTAATCATGCTCAAAATCCTGGTTCCTCGTCTTTTGTTTCCTTTTGTTCTAATTAC
>PJEM01016139.1:0-26989 GCA_004023845.1 Helogale parvula | reverse complement strand
GTGTTCCTGATCTCAGGGGGAAAGCTCTCAGTTTTTCCCCATTGAGGATAATATTGGCTGTGGGCTTTTCATAAACTGCTTTTATAATGTTTAGGTAAGTTCCTTCTATTCCGACTTTCTCAAGGGTTTTTATTAAGAAAGGGTGCTGTATTTTGTCAAATGCTTTTTCTGCATCTATCAACAGGATCATATGGTTTTTATCCTTTCTTTTGTTAATGTGATGGATCACATTGATCGATTTGCGGATATTGAACCATCCCTGTAAACCAGGAATGAATCCCACTTGATCATGATGGATAATGCTTTTTATATGCCGTTGAATTCGATTTGCTAGTATCTTGTTGAGTATTTTTGCATCTGTATTCATTAAGGATATTGGTCTGTAGTTCTCTTTTTTGGCTGGGTCCCTGTCTGGTTGGGTATCAAGGTGATGCTGGCTTCGTAGAATGAGTTTGGAAGTTTTCCTTCTATTTCTATTTTTTGAATAGTTTGAGAAGAATGGGTATTAGCTCTGCTTTAAATGTCTGGTAAAATTCCCCTGGGAAGCCATCTGGCCCTGGGCTCTTATTTGTTGGGAGATTTTTGATAATGGATTCAATTTCTTCACTGGTTATTGGTCTATTCATGCTTTCTATCTCTTCAGGCTTGAATTTTGGTAGTGCATGTGTATTTAGGAATTTGTCCATTTCTTCTGTGTTGTCCAGTTTGTTGGCATACAGTTTTTCGTAGTAATCTCTGATGATTGCTTGTATTTCTAAGGGATTGGTTGTAATAGATCCTTCTTCATTCATGATTTTGTCTATCTGATTGCTTTATTATAAATTCTTTCTAACATATTCAAAAGTAGACAGATGAGTACAGTGAACCATGAATCCATCACCTGGTTTCAACAATTATCATCATATGGCTATCTTGGCATATGTTACGAAAAACCCATAATATTATCGTATTGAACGTAGTTGCAATTCACTTGTAAAGAAAAATAAGTTCTTTATCCACTATTTGAACATTCTCATAATGTGATTAATTCAGATAAGACACAATAAATGTTTATTTCTTTCCCTATTTTTAATCAAAATTTGAGATAAAATTTATTTTCTTACAAACTTCCAAATTTGATCAGTAGGTTTTATTTTTAAAACATAAATTCAAATATATTGTGTTTCAATCATTATTCTTACTGATGCTGATTGACTCCACTTTGGGAATTAGAAACGTCTTCAAAATGGCTCCTACCTTCCTTCTTCCTTCCCCCATCCCTCCTTCCTTCCTTCCTTCCATCCTTCCTTCCTTCCTTCCTACTTTTCTTCTTTTGTCAGTTGGTTACCACCACAAAAGCTCTGCTGGCAGTATCAGGTGGATGAAACAGGATGTTATGTACCATAAAAATGGTAAGTCTGGTAAGAAGTCAGTATCTAGTGTAATCCTACAGTAAAATAAAATTCCATGTGAAATATTTTCTTAATACTTTGTACATATCTCTGTAACTGGACTTAACCACATTTCATAATCATATATTTGCTTATCTGTTGTCCATAATTATTCCTGAAGCTTTTTAAGTGTGTGAATTTAGGCTCCTTTATGAATCTATGTATCTGTCTCCTTGTAATTTCTGTGTACTTCCTATTTCTTTACAAAGTCAATGCCTAGTACAATCCTAGTACATGGTCAACACCCAATGAATGCCCTTTGCATAAATGATTCAATTGCTCTTCTGTTGATGAAGGTCAATATTATTCTTTATTTCTTTTCTATCAAACTCATGACCTTGTTTACCATTTTTCTACACACAGTATTCTCTTTACTGCACTCTTTACATCTTTGTTTCTTAAAGTGTAGATCAGAGGGTTAAGGGTGGGTGTGACAATTGTGTAAAAGAAAGTAAGGAACTTCCCCTCATCTTGGGATGTGGTATTCTGTGGCTTCATGTACATATAAATGGCTGTTCCATAAAAGAGAGTTACTACCGTGAGGTGGGAACCACATGTATTAAGGACCTTATGCCACCTTGCTGTTGACTTGATCCTCACGACAGTTTGAGTGATAATTGAATATGAGATGAGAATTAGTGATAGAGGTACTAGAAGAAATATCACTCCAAGAGTAAAGACAGTGATCTTCATTACTTTTGAGTAGACACAAGCCATCTTGAGCAAGGCTGGCATCTCACAGAAAAAATTATCCACTTCCCGGTGTCCACACCTTGGCAACCTCAAAGTCAGGGAGCAAAGCATTAAAGCACTGCTAAGACCACCTAACCAGGTGGTGAGCACCATCTTCTGGCAAAGTTGAGGGTGCATTATTACTGTGTAGTGAAGAGGTTGACAGACAGCAGCGTAGCGGTCATAGGCCATCACAGCCAAGAGAAGACATTCTGTGGCTCCAAAGTCAAGGGCAAAGAAGAATTGGAGCACACACCCTCCATAGGTAATAGACTTTGTTGGACCCCATAGATTTACCAGCATCTGTGGGATAATGCTAGTTGCATAACAGAGGTCCAGGAAGGATAAATTGGATAGGAAGAAATACATGGGAGTATGGAGCTGGCTGTCTAGGTAAGATACAAGAATGATGGTTGTGTTTCCTACCAGAGTCACAACATAGAAGATGAAGACAATCCCCGAGATGATGTGTTCTAATTGGGGCCAATCAGAAAACCCCAGTAGGATGAAGTCTGTCATGGAACTTCCATTGTTCTTGTCCATGGCTCCTTATGAAGGTCTAGAAGACAATACTATGGAAATAAAAATAGCATCAGCCTTAGGTAGAAATAAAAATTTCTGAAGTTTTTCCTGAGTATCCAAAATTCACTTGTTTGTATTTTCTCTCCTGTTTGGAACATCTCTTTTTATTTTTGCTTACAAAAGAAGAGTGTTTTACTTTTTTTTTAAAATTTATAGTTTATTGTCAGGTTGGTTTCCTTATAACACCAAGTGCTCTTCCCCGCAAGTGCCCTCCTCCATGACCATCACCCTCCTTCCCCTTTCCCCCTCTGCCTTCAGCCCTCAGTTTGTTTTCAGTATTCAGGAGTCTCCCATGATTTGTGTCTCTCCCTCTCCCTACCTCTTTCCCCGCTCCTTCTCCTTCTCATGGTCCTCTGTTAGGTTTCTCCTGTTAGACCTATGAGTGAAAACATATGGTATCTGTCTTTCTCCGCCTGACTTATTTTGCTTAGCATGACACCCTCGAGGCCCTTCCACTTTGCTACAATAGGCCTGATTTCATTCTTTCTTATTTCCATGTAGTATTCCATTGTATAGATAAACCACATCTTCTTGACCTATTCATCAATTGATGGACATTTCGGCTCTTTCCGTGATTTGTCTATTGTTGAACGTGCCGCTATGAATATAGGGGGTACATGTGCCCCTATGCATCAGCACTTCTGTATCCCTTGGGAAAGTCCCTAGCAGTGCTATTGCTGGGTCATAGGCGAGTTCTATTGATAGTTTTTTGAGGAACCTCAACACCGTTTTCCATGGTGGCTGCACCAGATTACATTCCCACCAACAGTGTAGGAGGATGCCCATCTCTCCACACCCTCGCCAGCATCTATAGTCTCTTGATTTGTTCATTTTAGCCACTCTGACTGGTGTGAGGTGGTATCTCAGTGTGGTTTTGATTTGTGTTTCCCTGATGATAAGGGATATTGAGCATTGTTTCATGTGCCTGTTGGCCATCTGGATGTCCTCTTTGGAGAAGTGTCTATTCATGTCTTCTGCCCATTTCTTCACTGGATTATTCATTTTTCCGGTATGGAGTTTGGCGAGTTCCTTGTGATTTTGGATACTAGCCCTTTAGCTGATATGACATTTGCAACTATCATTTCCTTTTCTTTCAGTTGCCTGTTAGTTTTCTTGATTGTTTCCTTTGCTGTGCATAAGGTTTTTTTTTTTTTTAATCTTGATGAGGTCCCAATAGTTCATTTTTTTCTCTTGATTCCCTTTCCTTTGGGGATGTGCTGAGTAGGAAATTGCTGCGGTTGAGGTCAAGGAGGCTGTTTCCTTCTTTCTCCTCTAAGGTTTTGATGGTTTTCTGTCTCATATTCAGGTCCTTCATCCATTTTATTTTATTTTTGTGTACAGTGTAGACAGTGGCCAAGTTTCTTTTTTTTTTCATAATATTTTCTTGTCAAATTGTTTTCCGTACAACACCCAGTGCTCTTCCTTTTAAGTGCCCTCCACCATCACCACCACCTCTTTTCCCCCCTCCCACTTCCCCTTCAACTCTCAGTTCATTTTCAGCATTCAATAGTCTCTCGTGTTTTGCATCCCTCTCTCTCCCCAACTCTCTCAAGTTTCATTCTTCTGCGTGTTTCTGTCCAGATCTCCCAGCACTACCTGCTAAAGAGGCTGTCTTTTTTTCCACTGGATACTCTTTCCTGCTTTGTCAAAAACTAATTGGCCATACATTTGTGGGTCCAGGTGTCTATTTTATTCCATTGGTCTATGTGTCTGTTTTTGTGCCGATACCATCTTGTCCTCATGATGACAGCTTTGTAGTAGAGGCTAAAATCTGGGATTGTGATGCCTCCCGTTTTGGCTTTCTTCTTCAGTATTACTTTGGCTATTCGTGTTTTTTTGTGGTTCCATATGAATTTTAGGATAGTTTGTGCTAGCTTTGAGAAGAATGCTGGTACAATTTTGATGGAGATTGTATTGAATATGTAGATTGCTTTGGGTAGTAATGACATTTTAACAATAATTATTCTTTCATTCATGAGCATGGAATGTTTTTCCATTTCTTTGTGTCTTCAATTTTTTCATAAGCTTTATGTATGCGGGTCTTTTACATCTTTGGTTACATTTATATTTAGGTATATTATGTTTTTTTGTGCGGTTTTGAATGGAATCAGTTTCTTCATTTCTGTTTTTTTTTTTTTTTTGCTTTATTATTGGTGTATAAAAATGCAAGTGATTTCTGTAGATTGATTTTGTATCCTGAGACTTTGCTTAATTTATGGGTCAGTTCTAATAGGCTTCTGGTAGAGTCGATCAGGTTTTCAATGTAGAGTATCATATCATCTGCAAAAACTGAAAATTTGCCTTCTTCTTTGCCAATTCTGATGCTTTTATTTCCTTTTGTTGTGTGATTGCTGATGTTCGGACTTCCAGTGCTCTGTTAAACAATAGTGGTGAGAGTGGACAACCTTGACGTGTTTCTGATCTCAGAGAGAAAGCTCTCAGTTTTTCCCCACTGAGGACGATATTAGCTGGGCTTTTCATAAATTGCTTTTATAATGTTCAAGTAAGTCCCTTTTATCCAGACTTTTCTCGAGGGTTCTTATTAATGCTATATTTTGGCAAATGCTCTTTCTGCCTCTATCGATAGGGTCATATAGTTTTTATCTTTTCTTTTGTTAATGTGATGTATCACATTGATGGATTTGCAAATATTGAACCAGCCCTATACCCCAGGAATGAATCTCACTTGATCATGATGGATTATTCTTTTCATATGTTGTTGAATTCGATTTTCTAGTATCCTGTTGAGGATTTTTGCATCTGTATTTACTAAGGAAATTGGCCTTTAGATCTCTCTCTCTCTCTCTCTCTCTCTCTCTCTCTCTCTCTCTTTTATGTTGGATCTCAGTCTGGTTTGGGAATCAGAGTGATGCTGGCTTCGTAGAATGAGTTAGGAAGTTTTCCTTCTATTTGCATTTTTTGGAATAGTTGGGAAGGATGGGTATTAACGCTGCTTTGAATGTCTGGTAGGATTCCCCTGGGAAGTCATCATGCCCCAGGCTCTTGTTCTTTGGGAGATTTCTGATAACGGATTGGATTTCTTCTTTGGTAATGGGTCTGTTCAGATTTTCTACCTCTTCCCATTTGAATTTTGGTAGTGCATGTGTGTTTAGGAATTTGTCCATTTCTTCCAGGTTGTCCAGTTTGTTGGCATATAATTTTTCATAGTATTCCCGGAGGATTGCTTGTATTTCTGAGGGATTGATTGTCATAGATCCATTTTCATTCATTATTTTGTCTATTTGGATGTTGTCTCTCTTCTTTCTGAGGAGCCTGGCTGGAGGTTTATCAATTTTGTCTATTTTAAAAAAAAAACCAACTCTTGGTTTCAACGATCTGTTCAACTGTTTTTTTTTATTCTATATTGTTTCTTTCTGCCCTGATCTTTATTATTTCTCTTCTTCTCCTTGGTTTTGGGTCCTTTTTCTGCTCCCCTGCTATTTCCTTTAGATGCTCTGTTACATTTTGAATTTGTGCTTGTTTTTTGAAGTAGGTATGGATTGCAGTATACTTTCCTCTTAGGACTGCCTTTGCTGTGTCCCAGAGAGTTTGGATTGTTGTATTTTCATTTTCATTTGTTTCCATATTTTTTTAAAACTTTCTTTTCTAATTGCCTGATTTGCCCAATCATTCTTTAGTAAGGTGGTTTTTAACCTCCATGTTTTTGGAGGCTTTCCAGATTTTTTCCTGTGATGGATTTCAAGTTTCATAGCATTGTGATCTGAAAGTGTGCATGTTATGATCTTAAGTCATTTGTATTTATAGAGGGCTGCTTTATGCCACAGTATGTGATATATCTTGGAGAATGTGCCACGTGCACTCGAAACGAAAGTGAATTCCCTAGCTTCAGGATGCTGAGTTATAAATATATCTATCAATTCCACCTGTTCCAATGTGCCCTTTAGGTCCATTGTTTCTTTAGTGATTTTATGTCTGGTTGACCTATTCATTGCTGTAAGTGGAGTATTAAAATCCCCTGCAATAAACACATTCTTATCTATAAGATTGTTTCTGTTTGTGATTAATTATTTTATGTATTTGGGTGCTCCAGAATCAGTGGGTCGATGTTTATAATTGTTAGCTCTTCCTGATGGAGAGATCCTGTAATTATTATATAATGTCCATCTTTATCTTTTGTTCTGCCTTTATTTTAAAGTCCAGTTTGTCCAATATAAGTGTGGCTACTCCGGCTTTTATTTGACTTCCAGTTGCATGAAAGATGTTTTCCTTTCCCCTTATGTTCAGTCTGATTGTGTCTGCAGGTCTAAACTGAGTCTCTTGTAAACAGCAAATAGATGGATTTTGTTTTTTTTTAAATCCATTTTGCTACCCTGTGTCCTTTGATTGGAGCACTCAGTCAATTTACATTCAGTGTTATGATTTCAAACTGTGGGTTTGATTCATTGTAGTCTCTGTAGAGTTCATGTTTGTAGTGGTGTGCCTGGTACCTTATATTCCTTGCTACATTTCCCTCATAGAATCCCTCTTAGCTTTTCTTGTAGGGTTGCTTTGGTGGTGATGAATTCTCTCAATTTTTGTTTATTTGGCAAAACCTTTATCTCTCCTTCTATTTTGAATGACAGGATCTTTGGATAAAAGATTCTTGGTTGCATATTTTTCCTGTTCATCACATTGAAGATTCCTTGCCAATCCCTCCTGGCCTGCCACATTTCATTAGATAGGTCTTTAACCACTCTGATAGGTTTCACTTTGTATGTTAGGGTTCTTTTCTCCCTAGCTGCTTTCAGAATTCTCTCTTTATCCTTCTATTTTGCAGTTTCACTATGTTATGTCGTGCCGAAGGTTGATTCCAGTTATGTCTTTGGGGAGTTCTATGCGCCTGTTGAATTTCAATGCCTTTTTCCTTCCCCAGATTTGGGAAGATTACAGCTATAATTTGATCAAGCACCCCTTCAGGGCCTTTTTCTCTTTCTTCGTCTTCAAGAACCCCTATAATACAGATATTGTTTCTTTTGATATTACCACTCAGGTCTTGTGAATTCTCCTTTCATGCTCCTGTATCAATTTCTCTCTTTTTCTCGGCTTCTTCTTTTGCTATAAGTGTGTCTTCTAATTCACCTATTCTCCTCTTTGCTTCTTCATTCCTTGCAGTGGCAGCCTCCATTTCATTAAGCAGCTCACTGATAGCATTTTTTTTAACTCGTCACAGCTATTTTGAAGGCCCCTAGTCTTTGCATCAATAGCTTTTCTGATGTTTTTTTTCAATCCCAGTGATCGATTTTATGACATTTGTTCTAAATTCTTGTTCAGTGATGTTGTTTATGTCTGTTTTGAGCAGTTCTGTGGCTGTGACTTCTTCCTGGAATTTCTTTAGAGGAGTGTTCTTTCCTTTCATCATTTTGGCGTGCTTTCTGTCTCTTATCAGTTTTTAAAGCTCATTATGCACTCTGCACCTGTTAATATTTCTCTATTAATGGAGGCTCACTGACTGTCCTGGGCCTGTTGTTTCAGGAAGTGTTCTTTTAATGGTGTTTCTTGGTTTCTCTTGTTGTGCCTTTGATTATTTTATTTTTCTACTCAGTGATATTTGGGACTCTCCACCGTGTGTACTTTTGCTTGTTTCTTGAGGTAGCCCAGGCGCCTATGAGGCTGTCATCTGTATGGATTCTGTGTGTTTTCTTCCCGCTCTAGCAGATCAGAGTATTGTGGTTTCAGTTTTTCTTAGCCTGATAGTTGTGGACGGGTGGAGATTACACAGGTTGTTGGCGAGTGGACATTACAGAGCTCCCTACTTCTCCGCCATCTTGCTCCTCCCTCCGAGGCGGAACTCCTCTTTAACAGTTTGTCTGTGTTCAGTGCCTGAAGCCTCTCTGTTTACTTTAACCAGAGTGGTTCTAAAAATAATATGGTGTAAGCCTAGTCACTCTGAATTATAAATCATTGAAAAGGCTTAATATGCTGTAACACCTAAGGTTATGGGTAATTTCCTTAAATGAAAAATCCATAAAGTTAATTATTTATTTTAAGAGTGGGATATATTTTGAGTTGTTCCTTCCTGAAATTATGACATTTGCATCACTTGACATGACAGTTTTTTCTCTTATTGAGTGTGGTTTGAAGTAAAACGTTAAATAACTTATTGTGTTGGGACAATGTTCAGCATTTGGTAGCAGAATCACTTTCCATATTCACTTCCAAATATCTGCTTTTTAGCCATTATCACCACCATTACCACCAACCACCTCCTCCTTTTCCCTTTTGCCATTCAACATTGCAGACACTGCTGACTATGTCAACTTTGACGTTGTCCACTTTACTGTTCTTTTTTTGGTGCATGAGATTTTGTTACCAGGAAAAAAATATTATTAACCTTTATTTCCATGTACAGAGGCCCTGTGTTTCTTGGAATACCTTTCATGACTGCCAGTACATCATGTAAATAGTCTTTTTGATTTGTTTGTCCTATTAGTTAAATATTGAGCTAATTCCAGAAGTATTTGGTTACCACATACACATAGCTAATCCTATGTTACTTCTACTCACCTGGAAATTCAGCTGAATTATCAAGGTAGGTAACTCGAACAAAAAGCAGCTCATTGAACAATCACTGAGTTGTTTTTGTCCCATGTAATTTACCAACTATACGAGTCAATTCTCTCTTTTTGTTTTTTCCTTTGTTTTTTTTTTTTTTTGGAACTCTATAGGTAAAAATCATTTCAATTCTAAATGAAAAGAGAAAAGGGACTAAGAATAAAGAATACACATTCTCTTCAAGTGCACAAGGGGGATTCCCTACAATAGATCATATATTAGGTCACAAATCAGGCCTCAAAAAGTACAAAAAGATTGAGATCATATGACTACAATGCTATTAAACTTGAAGTCAACCACAAGAAAAAGAATTGGAAAGGCTACCTATACATAGAGGTTAAACAGCATTATAATAAAGAATAAATGAGTCAACCAGGAAACTAAAGGAAAAATAAGAAAAAAATCTTGGAAACAAAGAAAAATTAAACATGATGTCCAAGGGGTGCCTGAATGGTTCAGTCGGTTAAGTATCTGATTTCAACTCAGATTATGATCTCAGTTTGTGAGTTTGAGCCCTGCATTGAGCTCTGTACTGACAGCTCAGAGCCTGAAAGCAGCTTCAGATTCTATGTCTCCCTCTCTCTGTGCCCTCCCCTGCTCCCATTCTGTCTCTCTGTCTCTCTCTCAAAGTAAATCAACAACAACAACAACAATAACAATGAAACACACCATGATATCCAAAACTTTTGGGATGCAACAAAAGCGGTCTTTCGAGTGAAGTATGGGGCGCCAGGGTGGCTTAGTCGATTAAGCCTCCGACTTATCATGATCTCACGTTCGTGGGGTCAAGCCTTGTGTAAGGCTCTGTGCTGACAGCTCATGCCTGGAGCCTGCTTCAGATTCTGTGTGTCTCACTCTGCCCCTCCCCTTCTCATGCTCTGTCTCTCTCTCTCTCTGTACCAAAATAAACAACACATTAAAAGATTAAAAGAGTAAGGATAAAAATAAATGAAATAATGAATGAGAGGGTAGACATACAGCCAACATCATAGAAAGATAAGCAAATATAAAAGAATATTATGAAAATATATATGCCAACAAATTGGACAACTTGGAAGTAATGGTTAAATTACAAAAACCTATGGACTACTAAAACTGAAACAGGAAGTATTAGAAAACTTAAACAGAATTAGAATCAGAAAGATTCCTTAATGCCTCTTAAAACTTCAGAAACAGAGCCTAAGAACAAAAGGAATCGATAAAGTTATAGCGAGATGATTAAAATAAGAAGAGACATTATGTTAGTGATCAAAAATCTCCCCTACACCATAAATCCAAAAAGCCAGATGGCTTCCCAGGGGGATTCTAAGAAACATATAAAGAAGAGTTAATACCCATATTTCTCAAAGTATTCCAAAAATTAGAAACTAAATAAAAACTTCCAAACTATTCTGTGCAGCCAGCATTACCTAAATTCCAATACTATGAAAAGGCCCCACTTAAAAGAGAATTACAGACCAGTAATGGATGCAAAAATTCTCAACAAAATACTAGCCAGTAAAATTAAACAGTATATTAAAAGATTGATTCACCACAATAAAGTGGGCTTCATTCCTTTCCTGGGTTGTAAGTGTTGTACAATATTGGCAAATCAATCAATGTGGTACACCACATTAATAAAAGCATAAAAACCGTATGATCCTTTGGTTGGTGCAGAAAAATCATTTGACAAAGAACAACATCCAACATGATAAAAATTCTCAGCAAAGTAGGGATAGAGGGAAAATACCTCAACATCATAAAGGCCATATACAAAAGGCCCACAGTGTATACCCTCAATGGGCCCAAACTGAGAGTTTTCCCTCTATAGTTAGGAATATGACAGGGATGTTCACCCTCACTGCTGTTATTTAACATTGCACTGGAGTCCTAGCATCAGCAATTGACAACAAAAAGAAAGAAAAGACATCCAGATCACCAAGGAAGAAGTTAAACTTTCACTATTCGAGGACGACATTATACTGTGTGTAGAAAATCTGAAAGACTGAATTAAAACATTGTTGGAAGTGATATATAAATTCAGTAATATCACAGGCTACAAAATCAATGTACAGAAATCAGTTACATTTTTATACACCAATAATGAGCCATCAGAAAGAGAAATCAAGGAATCAAATCCCAAATACACTACATAAGATTGCTAGGAAGTAACCTAAAAAAGAGGTAAAAGATCTGTAGCTGAAAACTGTAAAACAATTATGAAAGAAATTGAAGATGACATAAGGTAATGGGAAAATATTCCCTACTCATGGATTGGAAGTACAAATATTGTTAAAATGTCTATACAACCCAAAACAATCTTTATCCTTGCAATCCAATGCAATCCTTATCAAAACAATCCCAGCGTTTTTCACAGAAGTTGAAGAAAGAATCCTAAAATTTGTGTGGAACTACAAAAGACCTTGAAGCCAGAACAATCTTGAATAAGCAAAGCAAAGCTAGAGGCATCACAATCCCAGACTTTAAGTTATCTTACAAGCCGTAGTGAACAAGATAGTATGGTACTGGCACAAAAACAGACACATAGATCAATGGAACTGAATAGGACACTTCGTAGAAAACCAAAGCTGGAGGCATCCAATCCTGGGCTTCAAGCTGTATTACAAAGCTGTAATCATCAAGACAGTACGGTACTGGCACAAAACACATAGATCAATGGAACAGAATAGAGAACCGAGAAATGGACCCACAAACATATGGCCAACTCATTTTTGATAAAGCAGGAAAGAGTATCCAATGGAATAAAGACAGTCTCTTATCAAATGGTGCTGGGAAAACAGGACAGCAACATGCAGAAAAATGAACTTGGACCACTTCTTGCACCATACACAAAAATAAACTCAACATGGGCAAAAGGCCTAATGTAAAACAGGAATCCATCAATATCATAGAGGAGAAAGCAGGCAGAAACCTCTTTGACCTCAGCCCCACAGAAAATTCTTACTCAACACATCTCCAGATGCAAGGGAAACAAAATAAAAAATGAACTATTGGGACCTCACCAAAATAAAAAACTGCAGAGCAAAGGAAACAATCAGCAAAACTAAAAGGCAAGTGGCAGCATGGGAGAATATAGTTGCAAATGACATATCAGATAAAGGGTTAGTATCCAAAATCTGCAAAGAGCTTATCAAACTCAACAGCCAATAATCCAGTGAAGAAATGTGCAAAAGATATGAATACACACCTCTCCAAAGAAGACGTCCAGACGGCCCACTGACACATGAAAAAAATGCTCAACATCACTCATCATCAGGGAAATACAAATCCAAACCACAATGAGATATCACCTCATGCCTGTCAGAATGGCTAACATTAACAACTTTAAGCAATGACAAATGTTGGTGTGGATGCAGAGAAAGAGGATCTGTTTTGCACTGCTGGTGGGAATGCAAACTGGTGTATCCACTCTAGAAAACAGTATGGAGCTTCCGCAAAAAGTTAAAACTAGAATTACCCTAAAACCCAGCCATTGTACCACTAGGTATTTATCCAAGGGATACAGGTATGCTGTTTAGAAGGGGCATATGCACCCCAATGTTTATAGCAATGCTATAAACAGTAACCAAAGTATGGAAAGAGCCCAAATGTCTGTTGATGGATGAATGGATATAGAAGATATCTATCTATATCTATCTATCTATATCTGTCTAACTCTGTCTACCTATCTAGTATTACTCAGCAATCAAGAAGAATGAAGTCTTGCAAGTATGTGGATGGAACTAGATAGTATTATGCTAAGTGAAATTAGAGAAAGACAAATATATGGCTTTACTCATATGAAGAATTTAAGATGCAAAATAGACATGAAGGGAAGCAAAAATAATACGAAAACAGGAAGGGGGACAAAACTAAGCAACAAATATAGAGAACAAACAGAGGGTTGCTAAAGAGATTATGGGAGAGGGATACGCTAAATGGATAAGGGGCATTAAGGAATCTACCCCTGAAATCATTGTTGCATTCTATGCTAACTAACTTGGATGTAAATTAAAAAATAAAAAATCAAAAATAGAACTACCCTATGACCCAGCACTTGCACTACTAGGTATTTACCCAAAGGATACAAAGCTTATCTGAAGGGATACATGCACCTTAATGTTTACAGCAGTGTTAATTAACAGTAGCCAAATTTTGGAAAGAGTTCTAACTGATGGATGGTTAAAGAAGGTGTGGTATGTAAATATACAATGGAATATTACTTAGCCATCAAAAGAAGGAAATCTTGTCAATTGCAATGACATGGATGGAGGAGGAGGGTATTAAGTCAGAGAAAGACAAATACCATATGATTTCACACATATGTGGGATTTAAGAAGCTTAACATATGAACATAGGGAAAAACGAGAGAGACAAACCATAAAATAGACTCCTAACTGCAGAAAACCAACTGACGGATTCTGGAGGGGGATGGGTGGGGGATGGGTTTGTTGGGTGATGGGTATTAAGGAAGGCACTTGCGATGAGCACAGAGTATTGTATGTAAGTGAAAAAATCACTATATTATACTTATTAAAGTTATTTTGGACCATGTGATAACTAGAATTTCAATAATAACCTGGGTAATGACTATCTGCAAAACAAACAAAAAGAAAACAAACACAAAAACCAAAACATAACCTATTTATACAGCAGTGTCCCTATATGTTAAATAATGGTAATAATATTCCATAAAGGGAGGTTGTGAGGGTTAATATTTGTGAAAAACACATCAACTGTGCTTGGTTCAGATTTAATTCTGAAAGTTAAAAATTGTATCAACCTGTCCACAAATTCTTCTTCTATTTTTCCCATGTCTCTTCATTTTCCCACTCGTGATTTCACCCCCGTGGTCTAGAACTGAACTGAAATGCTTAAAAATTTATTTGTGGCTAGCTTTTCAAACGCACAGACATGATGTAAACAAAAGTGCTCATGAATACAATGTACACACTGAACTGATCAACCCAGACGTAGGAGAGGACAGAGGACCTAAGCTACCCAAATGCCTTGATTACAAAATCCAGTTGGATTTTTTTCACCCTATCAGTTTGAGGTAGTGTTACGAATGTGAAAGTCATAGAATTTTAGAGTTTAAATAGACTCGGAAACCCCGATCCAGTCTTCTGCCTTATGAAAGAGGTCTTCCCCTGAATATTCACACGACTCCTGTTTTCATAGCTTCCTAACTGTCCTTTAAAGACGGCCTCATACTTTCTCCTTAGGTTGAGGTCGGAGATGCTTCTTTAGCACTAAGGCAGTGCCTGCCTTTATTATAGAAATACCTCAGAAAAGGTCAATTCAACATGGCTTCTTAAAAAAAACAGTTTTATGTAAAGTAAAACATAGATTCATAAGGAAAGCAAAAGCTCCCTGAATCCAGGTGGGTATTCTTATAACTAATGTGCAGGTCAAGAAACAGAACCGTGGCAAGCACCCCGGGAGCTTCTCTTTGTGTCTCGTCACAATCGTTACCCACCCCTGTCCCCCAAAGTATCCAGTATCCTCATATTTATAGCAATCATCTCCTTGTATTTTAATAGCGTGATTACCCAATTGTGCATCTCTAGACAATATCGTTTAGTTTGCCTTTAAAAAATTTTTTGTATATGTCTTTTGAGTTTTGTTTAATATTAGAACCTATTATTAAATATACTCATATTTATGTTTCCAGATTAAGTGCTAGATGGTTGTCAACTGTTGCTCACACTGCATGTAGTTTAATTACCATGATTTTCTGGTTGCTATCCATTGAACTCACGATGGATTTATACCTGTCTTTGATTACTTAGTTGACAAGTGAACACCGTGCTGCAGATGTGCTATAACATTGAAGAAAGCAGTGAGCATCCATGATGTAATACAGTTTCTAAAACATAAGTAGGTTTAGCAGGTGAAAAACATTTCTGGCTCTGTCTTAGCTTTGAGTTACATTAGAACCAAGGTATACTTATTGGAAGTGTCAAGCTTGAAATTAAAGTGTATGTAATTTAATGTAGTGAATCCAAATATAGGACTTTTGATTTTATGCTTATAAATATTTTCCATGTTGGTTGAAGCCTCAGGTCTCAACTTTAGTTATTGTTGCAATTTTAATTTAAAACTGAACATGATATTATAAACAAGAGAACACACCCAAAAGAAACATGTTAAAAAGGAGGCATGCCATGTTTTCACTGAAGCAGGCTTCCACTTTTTATGGTGTGAACTTTAGTTTCTAATGGCATAAGATGAGCTCACAGTTTACTTTGTTTAGTGAGATAGAAGACAATTGAAGCAAACACATTTAAACATAATTTGAATGTACCTAATGATGTGGAGAGACAACTAAAACAAAATTGGAACATATTTACGTTTCAGCAGGGAAGAATTCACAGCTGTCCTGTTCTTAGGTAGCCCCATCATGATGAGTCTTCATTTTACTTCACTTCAGGAATACTTCAGAAGGATTCTTGCTTGGCACATTACTGTGTCCATGAAATACTGATTAGCTACCACTTTCTTATACTGACTCTACAATCAGCTTCACATTTAAATGCAACAGTTGAGCTAAGATCCAGTGAATTCTGTATTCAGTGCGGATGTTGGAGAAACACTAGATGTGGAACTGGTGGAAAAGTTGATGAATTTAGTTTTTTAAATGTGTTTTTCATGGGATATTTGTAGTCTTTTAGTGTGCACTCCTGCTAGACACATTTGTAGTTCAATCTCTGCCCAGTTAAACGGGGAGAGCCCCTGCTGGTCTATGTATGCTCCATGAAGTGTTTATGTAGGACATGAAGGCTATATGTGAACATGATGTAGACTGTGGGGACTGGCCCCACAGAGGTGATTAAAAATCTTGGACTGTGGTCAGAAACTTCTCTAAACAACTGTTTTAGGAAAGGTTCCCTTAAGACAGTGGATTTCATCTTCTTGTTTTTTTCATTTTTTATTTTTAGATTTCCTCTATGGAAATTAATTTCTGAGATGAACTTATTTGTGTATTAAATTTACTATTGAAGATTGAAGATATAATGTAAATCATATGTGTATATATATTAACAGATTTTTGTTAGAAGTTTTATTTAAATTTTTGTTAGTTAATATATAGTAATGGATTCAGAAGTAGAATTCAATGATTTGTCACTTATATACAACACCCGGTGCTCACATAACAAATCCCCTCCTTAATACGCATCACCCATGTAATCCATCCATCACTCACCTCCCTCCATTAACCCTCCGTTTTTCTCTATCCTAAAGAGTCTCTTGTGATTTGATTCTCTTTCTTTTTTCACCCTTCCTTTATGTTCCTCTGTTTTGTTTCTTAAACTCCACATATGAGTGAAATTATATGGTATTTGTCCTTCTTTGACTGACTTATTTCACTTCACATAATACTCTCTAGCGCCATACACATTATGCAAATGGCAAGATTTCTTCTTTTTGACGGTTAATATCTATATCTAATCTATATCTATATCTATATCTTATCTATATATCTATTTGTTTTCTGTATTGATTCAGCAGTCAATGGACATTCGGACTCTCTTCATTGTTTGTATATTGTTAATAGCGCTGCTATAAACATTGAGGTTCATGTACCACTTCGAATCTGTATTTTTACCCTTGGGGAAAATACCTAGCAGTGCAATTGCTCGATCATAGGGAAGTTTTATTTGTAGCTTTTTTTTTTAAACTTCCATACTGTTCTTCAGAGTGGCCACACCAGTTGCATGTCCACCAACTGTACAAGACAATTCCCATTGCTCCACATGCCAATTCCTGTTGTTTCCTGGGCTGTTACTTTTAGCCATTCTGACAGGTGTGGGTGGTACCTTATCACGATTTCGATTTGTATTTTTCTGATAATGAGTGATGGTGAGCTTCTTTTCATGTATCTGTTATCAATCTGAGTGCCTTCCTTGGTAAAGTGTCTTTTCATGTCTTCTTCCCATTCCTTAAGTGGATTGTTTGGTTTTTTGTGTGTTGAGTTGGATACATTCCTTATAGATCTTGAATACTAACCCTTTATCTGATGTATCATTTGCAAACATCTTCTTCCATTCCGAGGCTGCCTTTTAGTTTTGTTGACTGTTTCCTACATTGTCCAGATTGTTTTTATCTTGATGAAATCCCAATAGTTCATGTTTGCTTTCATTTCTCTTGCCTTAGGTGAAAAGTCAGGTAAGAAATTGTCCCAGGTGAGGTGAAGGA
This sequence comes from Helogale parvula, assembly GCA_004023845.1. Taxonomy (NCBI): domain Eukaryota; kingdom Metazoa; phylum Chordata; class Mammalia; order Carnivora; family Herpestidae; genus Helogale; species Helogale parvula. Next base: position 9,515 of record PJEM01016139.1, on the reverse strand, counting down.
GGTTGCTACTTGTGTTGTAATATAGGATTTTGATGGTTTCCTGTCTTCCATGTAGGTCTTTCATCGATTGTGAATTCACTTTTGTGTATCGTGTAATAAAGACAACATGTTGCTGTCGAGTTTTTCCAGCACCATATGTTGAAGTGACTTTTTCCATCGGATATTTTTTTCTGCGTTGTCAAAGATTATTTTGCCATACATTTGCGCGTCCATTTCTGGTTTTTCTATTTTGTTTCATTGATCTATGTATCTGTTTTTGTGCCAGTATCGTATTGTCTTGATAACTACAGCTTTGTAGTATGGCTTGAAATCCAAAATCGTGATGCCTCCAGTTTTGTTTTTCTTTTTCAGAATTGCTTTGGGTATTTTGAGTCTTTTCTGGTTCCATATACACTTTAGGATTGTTTGTGTTAGCTCTCCAAAAAATGCTGGCAGTATTTTGTTAGGGATTGCATTAAATGTGGAGATTGCTTGGGTAGTATTGATAATTTATCAATATTTGTTCTTCCAGTTCATGAGCATGGAATGCCTTTTCACTTCTCCGTGTACTATTCCATTTATTTTCTAAGTGTTCTTTAGTTTTCAGAGTATAGATCTTTCAACATTTTGGCTAGGTTTATTCCTAGGTATCGTATTGTTTTTGTTACTGTTGAAAATTGGATCAATTTCTTGATTTATTTTTCTGCTACTTTGTTATTGATGTGTAGAAATGCAACAGGGGCGGGGCACCTGGGTGACTCAGTAATTCAAGCCTCTCATTTCGGCTCAGGTCTTGATGTCATGGTTTGTGAGTTCAAGCCCTGCATCTGTGCTGACATCAGAGAGCCCCGTTCAGATCATCTGTCCTCCTCTCGCTCTGCTCCTCCCCTACTCACACATTTTCAATCTCTGTCTCTGTCTGTCTTTCGCTCTCAAAGAAGAAATGCAACATATTTCTGCACATTGGTTTTATATCCTGTGACTTGCCTGAATTTATGCATTAGTTCTAGCAACTTTTTGATAGTCTTTTGAAGTATTATGTCATCTGTAAATAGTGAAAGTTTGACTTCTTTGCTGATTTGGATGATTTTTACTTATTTATTTTTTCTGATTACTCAGGCTATGACTTCCAGTACTATGTTTAGTAATGATGGTGAGAAGTGACATCCTTGTCTTGTTCCTGACTGTGGGGAAAGGCTTTCAGTTTTTGCCCATTGAAGATGATATTAGCTGTGGGTCTTTTCTGTATGGCCTTTATGATGTTGAGGTATGTTCCCTCAGTCTTTACTTTGTTGGGAATTTTTTCAAAAGTTGATACTGTATTTTGTCAAATGCTTTCTGCATCTATTGAGAAAAATCATATTGTTCTTATCTTTTCTTAACATGGTGTATCATGTTGATTGATTGGCAAATATTGAACCACCCCTGCAGGGCTGGAATAAATCCCACTGTACTGTGGTGAAGAATTATTTTAATGTACTGTTAGATTGATTTTACTACTATTTATTGAGAATTTTTCATCCACGTTGATGAGAGATATTGGCCTGTTTTTTTCTCCTTTTTAGTGTGGTCTTTGGTATTAGAATGAAGGTAATGCTGACCTCATAGAATGAATTTGGAAGTTTTTCTTCTATTTCTAGTTTTTAGAACACGTTGAAAGGAATAGGTATTAACTATATATATACTGTATATAAAGCATATATTTATGTTTAGTTTATTGTCAAGTTGGTTTCCATATAACACCCTGTGCTCATCCCCACAAGTGACCTCCCCCATGCCCATCACCCCCTCCATGCCCATTCCGCTCTCCCTCTCCCCCATCAGCCCTCAGTTTGTTCTCAGTATTCAAGAGTCTTTCATGGTTTGCCTCCTTCCCTCTCCCCAGCTATTTTCCCCCTTCCCCTCCTCCATGGTCCTTTGTTAAGTTTCTCCTGTTACGCTTATGAGTGAAAACATATGGTATCTGTCTTTCTCTGCCTGACTTATTTCACTTAGCATGACACCCTCGAGGTCCATCCACATTGCTACGAATGGCCAGATTTCATGCTTTCTTATTGCCATGCAATATTCCATTGTATAGATAAATGACATCTTCTTGGTTCATTCATCAGTTGAGGGACATTTAGCCTCTTTATATGATTTGGCTATTGTTGAAAGTGCTGCTGAGAGCATTGGGGTACATGTGTCCCTGTGCATCAGCACTTCTGTATCCATTGGGTAAATCCTTACCAGTATTAGTGCTGAGTTATAGGGGAGTTCTATTGTTACTGTTTTGAGGAACCTCCACACCACACTGTTTTGCAGACTAGCTGTGCGAATTCGTATTCCCACCCACAGTGTAGGAGTGTGCCCATTTCTCCACATCCTCTCCAGAATCTATGACCTCTTGATTTGTTTATTTTAGCAACTCTGACCAGCGTGAGGTGGTATCTCAGTGTGGTTTTGATTTGTGTTGCCCTGATGATGAGTGATGTTGAGCATTGTTTCATGTATCTCTTGGCCATCTGGATGTCCTCTTTAGAGAAGTGTGTGTTTATGTCTTCTGCCCATTTCTTCACTGGGTTATTAGTTTTTCAGGTGTGGAGTTTGGTAAGTTCCCTGTAGATGTTGGATACTAGCCCTTTCGCTGATAGGTCATTTGCAACTATCCTTTCCCATTCCTTCAGTTGCCTATTAGATTTCTTGAATGTTTCCTTTTTAGTGCAGAAGCTTTTTATCTTGATGAGGTCCCAATAGTTCATTTTTGCTCTTGATTCCCTTGCCTTTGGGGATGTGTCGAGTAGGAAATTGCTGTGGTTGAGGTCAAGGAGGCTGATTCCTGCTTTCTCCTCGATAGGTTTGATGGTTTCTTGTCTCACATTCAGGTCCTTTATCCATTTTGAGTTTATTTTTGTGTTTGGTGTAGGGAAGTTGTCTAGTTTCATTCTTCTGCATGTTGCTGTCCAGTTCTCCTAGCATCACCTGTTAAAGAGGCTTCCTTTTTTCCATTGGATACTCTCTTTTGCTTTGTCAAAGGTTAATTGGCCATACATTTGTAGGTCTAATTTTGGGATCTCTGTTCTATTCCATTGGTCTATGTTTCTGTGTTTGTGCCAATGCCATACTTTCTTGATGAGGACAGCTTTGTAGTAGAGGGTAAAATCTGGTGTTGTGATGTTTCCTATTTTGGTTTTCTTCTTCAATATTACTTTGGCTCTTCGGGGTCTTTTGTGATTCCATACAAATTTTAGGATAGTTTGTTCTAGCTTTGTGAAGAATGCTGGTGCAATTTTGATTGGGATTGCATTGAATGTGTAGATTTCTTTGGGTAATAATGACATTTTAACAATGTTTATCCTTCCGATCCAGGAGCACGGAATGTTTTTCCATTTCTTTGTAACATTCTTAATTTCTTTCATAAGTGTTTTAGAGTTTTCATCATACAGGTCTTTTTCATCTTTGGTTCAGTTTACTCCTAGGTATTTTATGGTTTTTCATGCAATTGTGAATGGGATCAGTTTCTTGATTTCTCTTTCTGTTGCTTCATTATGGGTGCATAAAAATGCAACCGAATCTCATACGTTGATATTGTAACTTGCGATTTTGCTGAATGCATGGATCTGTCTAGTAGGTATCTGGTGGAGTCAGTTGGGTTTTCTGTGTAGAGTATCATGTATCTGCGAAAAGGGAAAGTTTGACTTCTTCTTTGCCAATTCGGATGCCTTTTATTTCCTTTTGTTGTCTGATTGCTGATACTAGGACTTCCAGCACTATGTTAAACAGCAGTGGTGAGAGTGGACACCCCTGTCGTGTTCCTGATCTCAGGGGGAAAGCTCTCAGTTTTTCCCTATTGAGGATGATATTAGCTGTTGGCTTCTCATAAATGGCTCTTTACGATATTTAAGTAAGTTCTTTCTATCCAGACTTTCTCCAGGGTTTTTTATTAAGAAAGGGTGCTGTATTTTGTCAAATGGCTTTTCTGCATCTATGGAAAGGGTCATATGTTTTTTATATTTTCTTTCGCTAATGCGATGTATCACAATGATGGATTTGCGAGTATTGTAGCAGCCCTATAACCCAGGAATGAATCCCAGTTGATCATGGTGGAAAGTTCTTTTTATATGCTGTTGAATTCAATTTGCTTCTATCTTGCTTAATATTTTTCATTTGTATTCATGAAGGATATTGGCCTGTAGTTGTCTTTTTTGGTTGGTTCTGTGTCTCGTTTGGGAATCAAGGTGATGCTGACTTTGTTGAATGACTCCGGAAGTTTTTCTTCTGTTTCTGTTTTTTAGAGTACCTTGTGAAGAATGGGTATTAATTCTGCTTTAAATGTCTGGTAGAACTCCCCAGGGAAATAATCCAGCCCCGGGCTCTTATTCCTTGTGAAGTTTTTGATAACTGATTTGATTTCTTCACTGGTTATGAGTCTGTTCAGATTTTCTATCTCTTTCCATTTAAATTTTGGTAGTACATGTGTGTTTAGGACTTTTTTCTCTTCTAGGTTGTCCAGGTTGTTGGCATATGTTTTATCATAGTATTCCCTGATGATTGCTTGTATTTCTGAGGGATTAGTTGTAACAGATCCATTTTAATTTGTGATTTTGTCTATTTGTGTGTTGTCTCTTTTCTTTCTGAGGAGCCTGGCTTGATGTTTATCAATTTTGTTAATTTTTTCAAAAAACCAATTCTTGATTTCATTGATTTCTTCAACTTTTTTTATTGTATATTGTTTATTTCTGCCCTCATCTTTATTATTTCTTTTCTTCCACTGCGTTTGGGGTGCTCTTGCTGCTCCCTGCTAGTTCCTTTAGGTGCTCTGTTAGATTTTGAATTTGAGCTTTTTCTAATTTCTTGATGAGACTGGGCATATTTAGGGTGGTATGGCCGTAGATTCTGGTTTCTTGAAATAGGCCTTTACTGCAGTATACTTTCCTCTTAGAACTGCCTTTGCTGCATCCCAGAGGGTTTGGATTGTTGTACTTTCATTTTAATTTGTTTCCATATGTTTTTAAATTTCTTCTCTAATTGCTTGATGGCCCAATCATTCTTTAGTAGGGTGGTTTTTAGTCTCCATGTTTTTGGAGGTTTTCCAAGCTTTTTCCTGGGATTGATTTCAAGTTTTATAGCATTGTGATCTGAAAGTCAATGGTGTGATCTTAATGTGTTTATATTCATGGAGAGTTGCCTTATGACACAGTATCTGAGCTCTCTTGGAGTAGGTGCCATGCACACTCGAGAATAAAGTGAATACCATAGCCTTAGGATGCAGAGTTCTAAAGAAAACAATCAATTCCATCTGTTCCAATGTGTCGGTCAAGTCCATTGTCTCTTTAGTGATTTTCTGTCTGGTTGACCTATCTATTGCTTAAGTGGAGAATTAAATGCCCCTGCAATTAGCACATTCTTTTCAATAAAATTGTTTCTGTTTGTGATTAATTGTTTTCTGTATTTGGGTGCTCCCGAATTCAGATGTTTATAATTGTTTTCTTGATCGAGAGACCCTATAATTATTATATGTCCTTCTTTATCTTTTTTAAAAAATAGTTTAGTCAAATTGGTTTCCATATAACACCCAGTGCTCTTCCCCAAAAGTGCCCACTTATATCACCACCACCTCTTTACCCCCTCCCCCTTCAACCCTCGGTTCATTTTCAGTATTCAGTAGTCTCTCAGATTTTGTGTCCCTCTTTCTCCCCAACTCTCTTTCCCCCTTCCCCTCCCCATGGTCCTCCATTAGGTTTCTCCTGTTCTCCTGTTTGACTTATGAGTGCAAACATATGGTATCTATTCTTCTCCACCTGACTTATTTCGCTTAGCATGACACCTTTGAGGTCCATCCACTTTCCTACAATGGCCAGATTTCATACTTTCTCATTGCCATGTAATACTCCATTGTGTATATATACCACATCTTCTTGATCCATTCATTAGGTGATGGACATTTAGGCTCTTTCCATGTTTTGGCTATTATAGACAGTGCTGCTATGAACATTGGGATACATGTGCCCCTATGCATCAGCACTTCTGTATCCCTTGGGTAAATTCCTTGCAGTGCTATTGCTGGGTCATAGGGGAGTTCTACTGATAGTTTTTTGAGGAACCTCCACACTGTTTTCCAGAGCGACTGCATCAGTTTACATTCCCACCAACAGTGTAGGAGGGTGCCCGTCTCTCCACACCCTCTCCAGTCTCTTGATTCGTTCATTCTAGCCACTCTCACCAGCGTGAGGTTGTATCTCTGTGTGGCTTTGATTTGTGTTGCCCTGATGATGAGTGATGTTGAACATTGTTTCATGTATCTGTTGGCCATCTGGATGTTCTCTTTGGAGAAGTGTGTGTTTATATCTTCTGCCCATTTCTTCACTGGGTTGTTTTTTGGGTTTGGAGTTTAATGAGTTCCTTGTAGATTTTGGATACTAGCCCTTTATCTGATATGTCATTTGCAACAATCTTTTCCCATTCTGTCGGTTGCCTATTAGTTTTCTTGGTTGTTTCCTTTGCAGTGCAGAAGCGTTTTATCTTCATGAGGTCCCAGTAGTTCATTCTTGCTTTCATTTCCCTTGCCTTTGGGGATGTGTTGAGTAGGAAATTGCTGCGGTTGAGGTTAAGGAGGTGGTTTCCTACTTTCTCCTCAAGGGTGTTGATGGTTTTTTGTCTCACATTCAGGTCCTTCAGCCATTTTGAGTTTTGTGTGTGTGTGTGTGTGTGTATGGTGTAAGAAAGTGGTCTAGTTTCATTCTTCTGCATGTTGCTGTCCAGTTCTCCCGGCACCACCTGCTAAAGAGGCAGAAAAAGCATTTGACAAAATACAGCACCCTTTCTTAATAAAAACCCTTGAGAAAGTCGGAATTGAAGGAACTTACCTAAACATTATAAAAGCAGTTTATGAAAAGCCCACAGCTAATATCATCCTCAATGGGAAAAACGGAGAGCATTCCCCCTGAGGTCAGGAACACGACAGGGGGGTCCACTCTCACCACTGTTGTTTAACATAGAGCTGGAAGTCCTAGCATCGGCAATCAGACAACAAAAGAAAATCAAAGGCATCAGAATTGGCAAAGAAGAAGTCAAACTTTCACTTTTCGCAGATGACATGATTCTCTACATGGAAAACCCGATCGACTCCACCAGAAGCCTTCTAGAACTGATCAATGAATTCAGTAAAGTTGCAGGGTACAAAATCAATGTACAGAAATCAGTTGCATTCCTATACACCAATAATGAAGCAGCCGAAAGAGAAATCAAGAAACTGATCCCATTCACAATTGCACGATAAACTATAAAATACCTAGGAGTAAACCTGACCAAAGATGTAAAAGACCTATATGATGAAAACTATAGAAAAGTCATGAAAGAGGTTGAAGAAGACACCAAGAAATGGATAAAAATTCCCTGTTCATGGATCGGAAGAATAAACATTGTTAAAACGTCATTACTACCCAAAGCAATCTACACATTCAATGCAATCCCCATCAAAATTACACCAACATTTTTCTCAAAGCTAGAACAAAGAATCCTAACATTCATATGGAACCACAAAAGATCCCAAATAGCCAAATAATATTGAAGAAGAAAACCAAAACGGGAGGCATCACCACCCCAGATTTTACCCTCTACTACAAAGCTGTCATCATCAAGACAGTATGGTATTGGCACAAAAACAGACACATAGAGTAATGTAATAGAATAGAGAACCCAGAACAGGGCCCACAAATGTACGGCCAATTAATTTTTGACAAAGGAGGAAAGAGTATCCGATAAAAGATTTTCAAACACTTTTAAAACTTTATTATAGATTCTTTCTAACATGTTCAAAAGTAGACAGATGAGTACGATGAACCATGAATCCAGCACCTGGTTTCAACAGTTATCATCTTTTGGTTATCTTGGCATATGTTATGAAAAACCTATAAAGTTATCATATTGGACTTAGTTGCAATTCACTTGTAAAGAAAAATAACTTCTTTATCCACTATTTGAATATTCCCACAATGTGATTTATTCGGGAAAGACAATAAATGTTAATTTCTTTTCCTAATTTTAATCAAACTTTGAGATAAAATTTATTTTCTTACAAGCTTTCAAATTTGATCAGTAGGGTTTTTTTTAAATCATAAATTGAAACATATTGCATTTCAATCATTATTCTTACTGATGCTTATTGATTTTACTATGGGCATTAGAAACCTCTTCAAAATGGCTCCTGCCTTCCTTCTTCCTTCCCTGCTCCCTTCTCCCCCTTGCTTCCTTCCTTCCTTCCTTCCTCCCTTCCTTCCTTCCTTCTTTTGTCAGTGGGTTTCCACCACAAAAGCTCTGCTGGCAGTATCAGGTGGATGAAAAGGGATATTATGTACCATAAAAGTGGTAAGTTTTATAAGAAGAATCAGTGTCTACTGTAATTCTACGGTAAAATAAAATTCCTAATGAAATATTTTCTTAATTCTTTGTACATATCTCTGTTACTGTACCTAACCCATTTCATAATTATGTATTTGCTTATCTGATGCCCATTATTATTCCTAAAGCGTTTTAAGTGTGTGAATTTGGGCTCCTTTATGAATCTATGTGTCTGTCTCCTTTTAATTTCTGTGTACTTACTTCTTTACAAAGCAATGCCTAGTACAATCCTAGTACATGGTCAACATCCTATGAATGCCCTTTGCATAAATGAATAAATTAATGTTCTGTTGATGAAGGTCAATATTATTCTTTATCTCTTTTCTATCAAATTCATGACCTTGTTTATCATTTTTCTACACACAGTATTCTTTTTATTGCACTCTTTACATCTTTGTTTCTTAAAGTGTAGATCAGAGGGTTAAGGGTGGGTGTGACAATTGTGTAAAAGAAAGTAAGGAACTTCCCCTCATCTTGGGATGAGGTATTCTGTGGCTTCATGTACATATAAATGGCTGTTCCATAAAAGAGAGTTACTACCGTGAGGTGGGAACCACATGTATTAAGGACCTTATGCCACCTTGCTGTTGACTTGATCCTCACGACAGTTTGAGTGATAATTGAATATGAGATGAGAATTAGTGATAGAGGTACTAGGAGAAATATCACTCCAAGAGTAAACACAGTGACTTCCATTAATTTTGAGTAGACACAAGCCATCTTGAGCAAGGCTGGCATCTCACAGAAAAAATTATCCACCTCCCGGTGTCCACACCTTGGCAACCTCAAAGTCAGGGAGCAAAGCATTAACGCACTGCCAAGACCACCTAACCAGGTGGTGAGCACCATCTTCTGGCAAAGTTGAGGGTGCATTATTACTGTGTAGTGAAGAGGTTGACAGACAGCAGCGTAGCGGTCATAGGCCATCACAGCCAAGAGAAGACATTCTGTGGCTCCAAAGTCAAGGGCAAAGAAGAATTGGAGCACACACCCTCCATAGGTAATAGACTTTGTTGGACCCCATAGATTTACCAGCATCTGTGGGATAATGCTAGTTGCATAACAGAGGTCCAGGAAGGACAAATTGGATAGGAAGAAATACATGGGAGTATGGAGCTGGCTGTCTAGGTAAGATACAAGAATGATGGTTGTGTTTC
>PJEM01016138.1:0-19314 GCA_004023845.1 Helogale parvula | reverse complement strand
GGGGTGGGGGGTGGGGCTCCATCGGTTAAGCGTCTGGCTCTTGGTTTCGGCTCAGGTCGTGCTCTCATGGGTTCATGGGATCGAGCCCCCTGTCGGGCTTGTGCTGATGGAGCCTGTCTGGAATTTTCTCCCTCTCTCTCTGCCCTCCCCTCCCCTCATGCTCTGTCTCTGTCTCTCTCTCTCAAAAGTAAATAAACATTAAAAAAAAGAGAGAGTGCAAAGAGACACCCGCTTTGGGAGAAAGCACTCCCACCGAGACCTGTTGGGCTCTCCCTGAGTCAGGTCTACCTTTGTACCCAGCCGCAAAGAGAAGGCAAGGAGGGAAGGTAAGGATGGCCCCCCACACCCCACACCCCACCACGGACCCAACTGTCACCTTGGAGAAGGCTGTCCTGGTTGCTGGGCGGACAGTCGTGTGCTGATCCCCCGGGAATTTCTTCAGCCAAACCCAGTCTCCCTGGAACAGAGATGGGAGTAGTTTTTTTGTTTTTGTTTTGAGAGACAGAGAGAGCGAGCGAGCACACAAGCAGGGGAGAGGGTCAGAGGGAGAGAGAGAATCTTAAGCGGGTTCCACGTTCGGCAAGGAGCCCAGTGTGGGGGTCCATCCCATAACACTTGGATCGTGACCTGAGCTGAAATCAAGAGTTGGACACTCAACTGACTGAGCCGCCAGGCGCCCCAGAGATGGGAGTACTGGACGGGTTTGTTAAAACCCCGTGAGGTGAGCAGCCACAGAGCCCCCACCTTTCCACCGGGCCCCTGCCTCGGGACGCATGCTCCCTCCCTGTGACGCCGAGCGTCAGAAGCAAGGGCTTGGCATCTGCCAGTCTACCTCACAGCTGACGGGACCGGGGCCAGGCATGCACGGCTGTCCTTGCCACCGCAGGCGCACTCACCAGCAGCCTTAGTGAGCAAGCCACTGCCACCACAAATGTCATTGAAATCAGTCCTTGTCACTATCTGCTGCCCTGAGAGAGCATTGTGCTGGGAGTCAGGACTCTGGGGAGATCAGGCTTTTATGATAGACTAACTGTGACCTCCAGGCTCTGAGCCTCCCTGTCCTCAGCTGTGGGCAGGGCTGGTCCATGGGACCCAGGCCCTTCCGTTTTGTTCTGCCTTAGACCCTGTGATTTCCGGCCTCGCCTGTGGGTAAGGGATCTGGTTGGACTCTAGGGAATTCTGGTGACTCCTAATGAGCCTTTGGAAATAAATAGGAGACATTTTTAATCGTCCCCCAAACTGGGAAATGTGTTTTATGGGCGAGACAAGAGACACTAAACATTCTTCAAGGCACAGGGTAGGCCCATTTAAATGAGCAACAGCTTGCCCCCAATGACAACAGTGCTCGGCCGCGGTGGCCTGTAGGTGACATAGTGAGACCCACTGTGGGACCCGACATCTGGAAGCCTCGAATCTCCACCCCGCTCTTGATTAGCTGAGCTCCCTCCTCTCCCTCTGAGTCTGTGCCCGTCTTCTCCCACACACCCCACGGCATCAGATTCGCTGACCCGTAGTAAAGGTCCCAATGCCCTTTTGTGACTTTCTCTTTCCATCCCCTCTAAGGCTTGCTGCCCCTGAGTCTGATCCGAATTGGCTGGAAATGCTGGGGAGGGCCCAGACGTGGGTCTGTCTCCAGTCACCGATAGCCCCGTCCGCGAACCCCCCCATCCTGAACAACCCATGTCCTGAAAGTGTCCTTTTTGTGACCATGATGCCACATCCCAGGTGCCCCGACCTTTCCAGGGAGGCCCATGCCCTTCAGTAGCTTGAAGTCGTGGATCAACTGAGGGGGCAGGGCCAGGGGCTGCCAACTGGGAGGGAGCTGGCTTTGTGGCCACACCGGGCTGCATGCTGGTGCCAGCACCGCCCCCCCCCCCCCCAAAGCAGGCAGGCCTCCGGCCTCTGAGCTACCGGGATGGTCTTTGAGGAGCCCTCATCTGGATAAAGGCTAAGGGGGAAATCCTGGGGCAGGAAGGATTCTCAGCCGCTCCCCTTTGGGGAACCCATGACCTCTTCCTAGAGCCCATTCTGGGCTCCTACCACCATTTTCTGGAGCCTGCGGGTTGTGGCACACCTCCGGGAATAGAGCTCGGCCTGGCTGGGTAAGGCTCACCTCATAGAGGCCAATGTTGGTGTTCTCCGAGGACTGGCCAGGGACACTGGGAACGTCTGACTTGCTGTGCGCGCCCAGACTCGATCGACTCCCCTGGGCCACCTGGAGGGCAGCGGTCAACGCAAGGGGTCACATATACTGTGGGGTCGAGAGTCCTGGGTTGAGGTCAGGCTCAGTTCCGGGATTACAGAGGGGAGGGGAAGAGGCCTTAATTAGGGAAGGTGATACTGACATCGAACTGCGCAACAGCGCTGCACCTTACAGTTTACAAAACAGATCAGTGGGTTTGCTTGGAGTTTGCGATGCCCCAAGGAAGCAGACGTGGGGGGGGGGGGGGGGGCTGGCGTCCCACTGTGCGTGAGGTCATCGTGAGGGTGCCGACCCCCAGAGCTCAGACCTGAGAGGGAGTCAGTGCCAAAACCAGGCCTTCCTGGATCAGGGCGGGGTGAGGGCTGGCCCAGGCAGGGGGGATGCATATGCAGGGGAGGACACTTGGGGAGCCACCTCCCTGTCTCTCCCACCTTTCGAAAGCTGCCCCCTTGTGGGTGGAGAAAGATGATATCATCCAGGGTCAAGATGATCTTGTTGGGACCAGAGACCATTTGGATGTGAATTAGCCGATGCCTGGTAGGGAAAGGAGGTCGTCTGCTCAGAATGGACCACGTCCAGGATGGGAGGGCAGCAAGGGATCATGCCGGCTCAGGGGAGAGCCGACATCCCCAAACCAGACACCCCCTGGTCTGCCAGCCCCTCAGGGCACTCCCCTCACCATCCCCTATCCTCCTCCCCCCCCCACTCTTGAGTGGGCCCAGTCGCATTTCTGGCAGGTGGAGAGCCAAGTTCATCTGCTACTCACCCGCTCCCATACTCACCTCACATAATGGGCCAGGAAGACCCCTGCCAGCCCCATCCCAACCACCAGGAGGAAGCAGAGAAAGATGAGGCGGGGCTCCACTCCTGGAGAGAGAGTGAGAGGAGGGACGCTGAGGACTGTGGCCAGGGGGAGGCACCCTCTCTATGGAGGGATGCAGTCACGTCAACTCCTGGAGACTCTGGGAAAGGTGGGTGGGAGGCCAGAAAGGGATCTAGGGAAAGTTCATGGGTTCTTCGAAAGGGAGCGTCTGGGAACGCTAGGAAGGTTCCAAGAGGGGTTTGGGGGCTTGGCAAGAGACAGGTTCTGCACAAGCCAGGGGGCTGAGGAAGGTTCTGGAAGGAGTTCCGGGATGAGAGTTGACTCTCTTTCACCACTTAGTGGGGTCTGGGGTGCGCGCCCTCACCTCCGTTGCAGATGATGTTTGGCTCGAACCAGCAGGAGGGGTCTGGCCCGGGTCCTCCTCCGCCTCTAGGGAAATGCACTGGGGTCCCAGCAGAGCGGAGGAAACCCCGGCTTGGGTCCAGCATGTATGTGGCGAACAGCTGGTCCCCCGCCGCATCCGTGTCCAGCAGAACAAACGGGGGCTCCTCGGCCCCTCCCAGGGCCCCGCAGAAGCCGGGGACCTGGGCGTCCGGGATGTGGCGGGCCACCGCCGCTCCGGACACCCAGCCGCCTCCTGCCGCCGCCCGCGCTCGCGCTACGCCCCCCGCCAGCAGGAAGACCGCATCGTAGATGGTGCCGAAGAGTGGAGACACCTGGCGGAGGGCAGTAGGGGCTCAGGGTTTGGGGTCACCGCTGGCCCCCCTAGCCTTGCACTGCTTCTCTCAAGCGCTCAAGCCCCTGGTGCATAGACAGTTCACACCTCGTTAGTGCTTCCCCCGTTCTTAAGCTCAGCGCTCTCTCCTCCTCTCTCCCCATTGGCTCTCCTTCCCTCTGTCCCCATTGGCTCACTCCCTTCCCCTCTCCCCATTGGTTCTCTCTTCCTCTCTCCCCATTGGCTCTCTGTCTCTCCATGGGTTATGTCTTCCTCTCTCTTCATTGGCTCCCTCCTTCCCTCTCTCCATTAGCTCACTCCCTTCCTCTCTCCCCATTGGCTCTCTCCTCCTCTTTCCCCATTGGCTCTCTTTTCTCCTCTCCTCCCCACCGGCCTTCCCTCCTTTCAGGGTTCCTAGGCTCTTCTCACCGTTGGTTATTCTTACCCTCCGTCACCTACAGCTGCTCTCTTCCCCTTCCTGTTGGTTGCCTTGCTTATATTTTTAATATGATTACCTCTCATTCACCTAAAAGCCTCCTTTCTTATCTTTTGGTTGGCTTCTATTTTCTACTTTTCCTTCTTTTCTTTCCCCAAGGCTGTCACGCTTATTTTTCCTAGTTCCCATCTCGCAGTGACCACCACCGTGTAAAGCAATAGGTGATACTGAGGTGTTGACAAGATAGAGTCCCTGTCCCGAGCAGTCCTTCTTCTAGTTGGGGAGCCAGGGATGTGACAGGGATGTTAAGGTAGTGCAGTGGGTGAGGATAAGGGTGATTAGGGAGCTGCAGAGACAGGAAAGAGGGTCCCAACCCAGGCCGAGGGAGGAGGAGGACGCTTCCAGAAGAAGGGGCCATCGTTCAGGGGATGAGTCAGAATTATCTGGGGGCAGGGGAGGGGCAGGGGAGAGGGAGAGCAGCACAGAGGCAAAAGAGAAGGGCACCTTTAGGGAACCCAGAGTAGCTCTGTCTGGCAGAAGTTCAAGGATGATGGAAGAGAGAGGGAGGCATGGGATGTGATAGGCTATTTGAAAAGGCCTTCATCTATCCAGGGAGAGGGAAGCCCCTGGCAGGCTCTGAAGAGGAGTGTGACACAGATTTGTCAGGTTTCTGAAGCTTGAACTGACGGTTGGGTGGAAAAAGGCCCGGGGGATGGGAAGCATCGAAGCAGGGACCATTTGTGAGACTCTGTTTCAGGATTTGGATCAGAGGTGCTGTGGCCCGAACCAGGGCAGTGCCAATAAGAATAGAGGACAAGATGGATTCAAGTGACTTTTAAAAAGTAAAACTGACAGGATGTGATGTCTGGATGTGTGTGTGGAGCGGGGAAGGTTAGAGGAATCAAAGGTGACTCCTAGGGGTCTCGCCTGGGAGCTGGGTGGAAGGCTGTGCTAGTTACCGGGAACTGGAGGTGGTTTTTTTCACCACTTCCTCCCCCTGCCCGCATCCCATCTCACTCCTGTTCCTCACTTACTCTCCTCCCCCCACTCACTCTTCCCATCTTTCTCCCACTGGCCACCCCAAATCCTCGTGGAGGAGACTAGGGGCATTGGCGGAGAATATGTCAACCCTCGCCCCTTCGATTCCCAGCCCTGTCTCAAGTGCAACACGTAGAATAGGGTTTTTGTGGTCGTTAGTTTACTACCCACTGACATCTAAATCCCCATCTATTTCAGTGGCTACCAGTCCCCTCCCCCTTTAAAATAAAAACTTTTAATGTTTATTTATTGTTGAGAGAGAGCGGTGGAGGGGCAGAGAGAGGGAGACACAGGAATCTGAAGCAGGCTCCAGGCTCTGAGCTGTCAGCACAGAGCCCGACGAGGGGCTTAACCTCATGAGCCGTGAGATCATGACCTGACTGAAGTCGGACGCTTAACCGACTGAGTCACCCAGGCACCCCTAGCCCCCTGCCCTTTCTGAGAATGGTCTAGAGTTAGATGGTCTGACCCGGGATTTTGGATTCTCAGTGAATCCTGGGTATTCGCTTGTTGTTGGGAGTAAGCCGTGGGTGTAAATGCTTATAGAAGCCTCCGGGTCCCCCCAGGGACCTTTCAGCATCTCACAAGATGTCAACGCTCTCCAAAAGTTATGACCAGCAGATGAAGCCCCAGAGGAAACACCTCTAAAGTGGGTGTGGAGATTTGATCTGCATTCTTCCTCCTTCCCTGTTCTCTTAAGAACACCAGCAGTGGAGGGGCCCCTGGGGGGACTCAGTCCGTTAAGCATCTGACTTCGGCTCAGGTCATGATTTCGTGGTTTGTGAGTTCAAGCCCCACATCAGGCTCTGTGCTTCGTATTCTATGTCTCCCTGTCTCACTCTCCTTCCCCTGCTCACTCTGTCTCTCTCTTTCTCTCAAACATAAACATTAAAAGAATTAAAGAACACCAGCAGTGTATTATAGACTGCATGTCCCAGTGGTGTTGGAAGTGAGTTCACTTTGAGCTTGACCACAAGACATCGCAGTGTAGAGTTCCCTAGGTTTTCCTGCTTGGATCTGGGCTTGAGAGATCTCCTGGCCTACACTCTGGAAGCAATCCCAATACACCAAGATGCCCCAAGCCAGCCCAGGGCCTCGATGTTACCCAGGAAACGTCAGATGGCAGATGGCGCAGAGCTGGTAGTCACTCTCTCCCCCCTGCCGCCTCCATCTTCCGTCTCCCATGGCCTCTGTGCTCCTCTGACTCTCCTGACTCTATAAACTTCTCATTGCCGCTTTCGTGCCCCTCTCCCTTCTCCCCTGCTCTCTCCCCGCCCTCCCTCTTCCCTCCTCCTTCCTCCCTGGTCCCTCTACCTGCTGCAGATCGAGGTCAGAGGGCAGCTCCTGGCGCTCCTGGGCCCTGCGCAGGCTGTCCATCACGCTGCCTCCGGGGGGACAGTGACGCGTGAGGGTGAGCACGGCGTCGTGGGCCCTGCGCAGCTGGGAGCTGTTGGCGAGGGCCGCCAAGGCCTCGGGGCCGGGGGACAGAGCGTAGTGGAGCGTGTCGAAGGGCAGGAAGACCAGGGAGCCGTCGGCCAGGCCCAGCTCTTCGGCGGCCTCCAGCAGGCAGCGCTGCTCCTGGCCGCCGAGCAGCACCGAGTGCATCACCATGATCACCGCTGGGGACCGAGACCCCGCGCTCAGTGCTGCGCCCCGCCGCCCCGCGCCGCCGCCCCCCTCCCCGCCCCCTGCGCTGGGCGCCTACCTCTGACTCTGGGCCCGTCCTGGACCCTCCTCAGGGCCTCCCGGGCCCCGGACGCGTCCGAGGGCTGCATGGTGGTCACCAGGGCAACGGGCAGGCCCCGCGCCCTGAGGGCGGCGGACAGCGCGCGTCCCGCCTCCACCCACAGATCCTGGGGCGCGGTGACCACGGCCACGCGCGCCCAGTGGAAGGCGCGGAGCAGCGCGTAGAGGGCATCGGCCGCGGGCGTCACCGCGGGGGCCGTCGTGCCCGCCGCCGGCGTCCCGGGACAGCCCCAGGGCACCAGCGCGACCCCCGCCTCCTGGGCCAGGAGCTCCGCCGGCCGGCAGGCTGCGGGGTTCACCGGACCCACGAGGCCCGAGACGCGGCCCAGCGCGGCGGACACCGCCCCCAGGGAGCCCGGCGTCCGGCACGGCTCGGGCAGCAGCGTGACCTCGAAGCGGGGGCTGCCGGCCACGGCGGGGTCGTGGTTCAGGCGGGCGGCGGCCAGGCGGGCGGCCAGGTCCGGGCGCGCGCGGGCGAAGATGGGGTCGCAGGCCCAGGGGCCCAGCACCCCGACCGTGTAGACGGCGGGGAGGGCGGGGGGCGGCAGGAGCAGCAGCAGCAGCAGGAGCCGGAGCCGAGGCCGCGGCAGGGCCCGGGGGCCGCCGGGCGGGGACGGAGCCCAGCGCGCGGGGGCGCAGAGCCGGGGGTCCGGAGACCCCCCCGCAGGGAGGGCGCGCGCCGTCATTGCCGGCTTCTGGGAGCATAAGCAGGGCCGGGTGAGCGGACGGGGTGGGGGGCCCACAACTCTCTTAGGGCTCGGTCCCCTCGGCCGGTTTCTCAAAGCCCAACTAACCCGGGGGACGCCTCCACTTCCACAGCCCCTTCCTCTGGCTGGGACGACTACCTGGAAGTCAAGGGCATGGCCGCACCCCGCCACACCCCATTTCTCCTGCTTCCTGGTCCCCTCTTGCCTGCCCCTCCTCCCTCATCGGAGCCGTTGGGGGTCAGTGGAGACGCGCGCACGCCCTCCTTAGATCCCTCTGGGGCAGAAGGGACCCGAATCCGTGCGGAGGGGCCTTGCCACTCACCGGAAAGTCCGAGGCTCGGGCCCAGGCCCGGGGTGAGGGGTCACAGGGCAGATCCCCCTTCTGGCGCCCTCCCGCAGGTCTCCTTTGCCAGCCCGACCTGGCGGGGGTGTGGGAACAGCTGCCCAGAGTCCTTAATCTCCCCAAGCTGATTAGGGTCCCTTAATCAGGCAGGGAGGAGTTGTGGAGGATGGGACTTCCAGGCAGCCTGCAGATTTCCTTCCCTGCTTCCCAACACCCCCCAGACACACACCCCAACAAAAGCAGCTGCAGGCTCCCTTTTTCAGGCTGCTGCCTCAATACCCTGCTCGGCCTGGAAAGCCATGAGGTGCACCCCTGGACGCCTATCGGTGATCAGTTTCTGGCTGGGAGTTCTCTGTCTCATTCCCTGCAATCGTGTTTCCACTTTTGGCAGCCCAGGCCAAGCCCCATGTCTCGGCTGGCAAAGTCTGTACCCCAGAGCCCAAACCCCGACCAGTCTGAACCTTTTTCTCTCCTCTGCCCAGCCTCGATTCTCCGATTTCCACTTCTCCGTGTCTAGAAACCCGTCCCTTTGGTCTATGGGAAGGCAGAAGCCCAGAAAATAATGGAAAGAGCTCTGGCCTTGGGCAGACCTGGGTTCAAATTCCTCCTTCCTTGCTTGGTGAACTTGGGACAGTTGGCTTAACCTCTCTGAAGGTTGTTGTGAAAATTACCTGTGATAATGAGTATCATGTCCAGCTGACAAAGATAATAAGACAAATTCAGCCTCCAGACGCGATGCACTGAGAAAGACACAGGACTACATCTTTGGAATACTGTGCGTCCGCTATTGGACATCACTGCAGCTGTGCGGCGGCCCAGCCGGGGGCGCTCTCAGCAAGCCTGATGTAATCAGGAGCAAGCATCAGAAAACACAAAACGAAGAATATTTTGCTAAAAATCGGGGGCGGGGGACAGGGACGGGACTGTATTCTTCAAAAACGTCAGTATTCTAAAGTACAAATAAATAAACGGTGAGAAACTGTTCCAGATTAAAGGAAGCAAAAATCATGATGATTAAATGCAATACCGGCCCCTGACTTGGACCCTGCACTCTAGGGTTTTTAAAACTGCTATAAGATTATGGGATTTATAGGGCTACATGGCTTATGGGGTTGTAAAAATGCTATTGGGAACACCAGCATCAAAAATGTCAGCTGACAAAATTGGGATATGAATGGGAGATTTGATAAAGTTATTTTATCAATGTGCATTTATAAGGTTGATAACTGTGCTATACTTATGTAAGAGACTCCCTTTTCGTAGGAAATGCACACTAAAGCATTTATCTGTAATGCACCATAATGCACATAGCTTATGATAGTTTAAGAGATAAATATGTGTGTATTATACATCACATGTATTGCATACGCTGTGTTGTTTATATTATATATATCAAACAATAAGTGGATGGGTAAAATGTTAAAATGAGGTGAACTAGATAAGGGGTATAGGAGTGTACTTTGTATCATTTCTATTTTTGCAACATTTTGTAAGCTTAAAATTATTTCCAAATACAAAGTTAATAAAAAAAAACGTGTGGATAAAAAGAGATATGGATATCAATTCAGAGTAGGAAAGAATTTCTCAAACTAGATGCATAAAGTACAAACCATAAAGGAAAAGACTGATAAATTAGAAAACATTAAATTTAAAATTTCTGGGGGTGCCTGACTGGCTCAGTCAGAGGAGCGTGCAACTCTTGATCTCGTGATCATGAGTTCAAGCCCCACGTTGGGTGTAGTGATTACTAAAACAACAACAATTGGGGTGCCTGGGTGGCTCAGTCGGTTAAGCGTTTGACTTTGGCTCAGGTCATGATCTCACAGTTCATGGGTTCGAGCCCCGTGTCAGGCTCTGTGCCAACAGCTAGCTCAGAGCCTGGAGCCTGTCTTCAGATTCTGTGTCTCCTTCTCTCTCTGATCCTCCCCTGCTCATGCTCTCTCTCTCTCTCTCTCTCAAAAATAAATAAAAACATTAAAAACATTAAAGCAACAACAAAACCTTTAAACAAAATATTTTAAAATTTAAAAATTTCTGCTCAAAAAAGCATATAGCAAAGAGAAAACATAAGCCAAAGATAGGAAGATAGTTGCAAAACATTAACAAAGGCTTAGTACCCAAATATATATGATATGAAAGAGAGAAACAACCCAGAACAAAAATGGGCAAATGATATGAACAGGCAAGCCATGAGAAAAATCTAAGGAAAAGCATGTAACCTCACTTATAATCAAGGAAATACAAAATAAAACAGTGAAATCCCCTTAACATCCATCAGATGGCAAAAAATAAGATGTGACAATACCAAATGTTGGTGAAATAGAAGACACAACCCCTTCATGCTGGTGAGGAAGATGTAAACAGGTAAGCTGTTTGGCAATGTTTATTAGAGTCAAAGCAACTCCACTTGTAAGAACCACCTTAGAAAAATATATTTGTGCATGAACAGACTTGAACAAGGAGTCATTCATTCATACATTCAAAAGACATTCCTGACTTCCTACCGTGACAGGCACTGTTTTAGGCTCTGGGGATACAACGTGAGTAAAGAGTTTTAAGACCTCATACAGGTGAACACTTGATCACTATATTCAGGGATCTTAAATAAATGTTACTTGTTTTTAAGTTTATTTATTTTGAGAGAGAGAGAGAGAGAGAGTGAGCAGGAGAGGGGCAGAGAGAGAGACAGAGAATCCCAAGTACGCTCCATGCCGTCAGAGCAGAGCCTGACTCTGGCAGGGCTCAAGCTCACAAGCCGTGAGATCATGACCTGAGCCAAAATCAAGAGTCTGATGCTTAACTGACTGAGCCACTCAGACACCTGTTAAATAAGTTTTAAATAAAACATTTTGAGGGGTGCCTGTCCAACTTCATCTCAGGTCATGATCTCGCAGTTCGTGGGTTTGAGTCCCGCCAAGCTCTGTGCTGACAGCTCAGAGCTTGGAACCTGCTTTGAATTCTGTGTCTCCCTCCCTCTCTGCCCCTCCCCTGCTCTCTCTCTCTCTGTCTCTCAAAAAATGAATAAACATAAATAAATAAAACAAACACATTTTGATGTCTGACCTATAACAGATTCTCAAAATCTAGTCGATGTGCATTTATATAGTCCTGGGCATCTTAGTTTTTTCTTTTTCTTTTTTTTTCCCATCTTACTTTCCATAGAATTATTTCCCCCCAAAGCGCTCCTCCTCTGACATAACATTTCGACTTGGAATCACAGATTTCCACTCAACTCTTCCATTTCACAGATGACGGGACTGAGGCCTAGAGACTAATTTGGTTTCGTCCATAATCTCCTGATTTTCTTCTGGGGTCCATGAAGTGACAGGTAACATCGTTCGGAAGGAAGAACAGACTTTTAAAAACGTTTTATTGTGGTAAAATGTGCATAATAAAAAAATTTGCTTTTTGAACTATTTTTACGTGTGTAACTTAACAGCATTAAATATATTCACTGTCACCACCATCCACCCCTGAAACTTTCCACCACCCGAAACTGACCCACACCCAGTAAACGAGATCTCTGCCTCTCCCCTTCTCCCGGCGCCGCGAGCACCATGCAAAGGCTCCATGACGTTGACCTCGTAGGAGTGGGATCGTGCAGTATTTGTCCGTCTATATCTTGCTTATTTCACTCAGCATAATGTGCTCAAAGGTCCGTCCGCATCGGAGCAGGTGTCAGAACCGCCTACTTTTTAAAGGCCGAATCCTAACCCGCCGGGTGTATAAACCACCTTGTGCTCATTCATTCCTCTGTCCGTGGATTCTTGTGTGGCTTCTACTTTTGGGCGATTGTGAACGTTGCTGCCGTGAACGTGGCGGTTCAAAGACCCCTTTAAGTCCCGGCCTTCAGTTCTCGTGAGCAGGTACCTAGAAGAGGAATGGCTGGATCGTATGGTGATTCGCGGTTCAATGTTTTTAGGAGCTGCCTTCCTGGTTTTCATCGCGGCTGCACCATTTTATATGCTAGGGGCAGAAGGGTTTAAATCCGTCCTGGTCCTCAAGCTAAGGTGACAGAGGCCGGACGCCGACCACCACACTGACCCCCCCTCTTCCGGTGACCCATTCCAGAACTTGTTTCTGGTTCTCGGGTCTGGCCTGCTAAATTTGCATTCGATCTCGCGCCGAAGCTAAAGAGTCCTCTGACGAGGAGGGCGGGGCCAGCTCTTAAAGCTGCAGGTCCCCCTGGACTTACCAGAGGGCAGAATTACATTTAAATCCAAATCCTATAAATAACCTCAGCCCCAGGTAGAGCTCCCCCTCTGGAAGGTCTTGGTTTCTCTGCTTGTTTAGAGAAGGGAAAATGTCTTTCCTCTGGATTTTTAGCCACTCACCCACCCCCCCATGAAGCCATGAAATTTGGACTCCACAGAAGGAATTAGAAGTTTCTGTCTGTGGAATCGCTAAAGCAGTAGACGAGGAAACGTGTGATTCCTTAAAGTTAAAATGACCCAAAAGGATTTTTTATCCAGTTTGGCTTGAATCTGATAGTAGCAGACAAGTCCTGGGGGAATCTGATTCTTAACAAATAATTCAGGTTGAGTTAGAAAAGAACACTGAATCTAAAATAGAAGGCAAAAGCCAGACTTGCACTGCAGTTTGTCAGAGTTAAAGAATAGTGATGAGGGAACCTAGAAATAGATCATGTTTCCCTCTGAAATTAGAAAATGAACTTTAAATCACCATTTTTGAGGGCTCCTGGCTGGCCCAATCGGAGGAGCCTGTGACTCTTGATCTCGAGGCTGTGGGTTTGAGCCCCACTTTGGGCATATAGATTACTTAAATAAATAAAACTTAAAAATTTTTTTGAGAGGGGCATCTCTAAAAATCACCATTTTTGTTTCTTCTAACGCACGTTTCCTGTATGTATTAAAGCACACAAAACTTAGTAACAGAGGCAAGCCCTCCAATGACACCCACTTTCATAGCTTTTTCAAAGACTATGTACTAGAAAATATATCACTTTATGGCATTCTCAACACTGTCCTTCTCTCTGCAAAAGTATTTTACTTTATATTTGTTGCATAAAAAGGCAACACATTTAACATCTATAGGATTAAAAATAAAATACATTAGGGGTACCGGGGTGGCTCAGTCGGTTAAGCCTCTGGCCTCGGCTCAGGTCGTGATCTCACAGTTCGTGGGTTCGAGCCCCGCGCCGGGCTCTGTGCTGACAGCTCAGAGCCTGGAGCTGCTTCAGATTCTGTGTCTCCCTCTCTCTCTGCCCCTCCCCACCTCACGCTGTCTCGCTCTGTCTCTCAAAAATAAATTAAAAAACATTAAAAAATTTTGAAAAGAAAAAAAGACTCTCTCTTAAAAAAATACATTAACGAAAAAATGCTGTCAGAGTCCCCCTCTTTGTGCCCTGTTAGTTTGCCCCTTTGAGTAGCTGGCCATTGTTAGATTCTTATTTATCCTCTGGGATCCTTCAAGGTACACAAGCAAATACGAGCATATTTTCTTACAGTTCCCTTTGACATAAAAGGTAACACAGGTCTTTTTTTTTTTTTTAGTTTACTTTTATGTCTTTATTTTGAGAGAGAAAGACAGAGAGTAAGTGGGGGAGGGCAGAGAGTGAGAGGGAGACACAGAATCCGAAGAGGCTCCAGGCTCTGAGCAAGGCTTGAACCCACAAACTGTGAGATCATGACCTGAGCCAAAGTCGGACGCTCAACCAACTGAGCCCCCAAGGCGCCCCAAGGTAACACTTCTATCTCAGGTCATGATCTCATGGTTCGTGACTTTGAGCCCCGCGTCGGGCTCTGTGCTGACAGCTGAGAGCCTGAAGCCTGCTTGGGATTCTGTGTCTCCTTCTCTCTCTGCCCCTCCCCCACTCACATTCTGTCTCTCATTCTCTCAAAAAATAAATCAACATTAAAAATGATTTTTAAAAACTCTTCCAATCTGATATTTGGGGAAAAAATGGCAGAAAAAACACATCTCAGTGTAGTTTACATTTTTAGCTCTCTCATGAGTGACGACGAATATGGTTTTGTGTTTATGAGCCATTTATCATTTTCTGAGAACTGCCGGTATGTGTGCCGCTTTCCTCTGGGTATTTTCTTATAAGTTTTTAGAGCTTTTTAAATGTTAGGAGAATTACGCATTTGTGATACGATCTGCAAAATTATTTTCCAGAGTGTGCTGGGGTGCCTGGGTGGCTCCGTCGGTTAAGCATCCAACAACTCTTGATTTTGGCGCAGGCTGTGATCTCATGGTTTGTGTGATCGAGCCCCGTGTCGGGCTGTGTGCTGACAACGTAGAGCCTGCTTGGGATTCTCTGTCTCTCTCTCTCTCTCTCGGCCCCTTCCCTGCTTGCTTGTGCATGCTCTCTCTTTCTCTCTCTCTCCCCTCACCCCCATCTCTCTCTCAAAATAAGTAAATAAACATTAAAAAATTAAATAACATGTTCCCAGTGTGTGTTTTTTTGGTTTTCTGGTTGCTTATAACGTGGGTGTGTTTTTGACAAACGTATTTTTAAGCGTGTCTTTAAAAAAAATTTTTTTTAGGGCATTGTTCAACAAGTCTTGGCTAGGCCAAGGTTATAAACGAATTCTCCCCGTTTCCTTCAAGGACTTACATTTCACTGTTGATGTTTAAATCCTCGACCCCTTTGTAATTTGTCTGCATCAGTTACGGACCCGACGGTATTTTCCTCTGCTGGCTCCGGCTGCCCTCTGCCTAGTCCCCGAGCAATTTAATTCTCCCCCACGTTCATCAGAAAGGACATTCCTGAATGTATGTGCACTGATTTCTGGGGTTTCTCTTCGCTTCCATTGGTCAGTCTGTCTAATATGAACCAGTAACATACTGTTTTCATTACTGAAATAATATTTCAAAACAAGTAGAGAGCTACTCTCCTCCCCTCTCTGCTGTCTCATTGTTTTTCTTTTCCAGAAATTTCCTGGCTGTTCTTAAGCACTAATTTTTTAATATAGCTTTTGCAATCAATTCGTCTAGGGTTTGGTCCCAAAGCACTAGTCCTTCCATTGTTATTGTATTAAATTTAAAAAGTTATTTATGGAAGATTCCTATCTTATGATGTTAAAGCTCTCTATGCGAGAACATGGCGCGTATGCTGATATGTGCGAGCGCAACTTTGTGAAACGTTTTAAACTTCCCTTGGCCGTGTTTCTTATTAAGTTTTCTAGAAGGTATTTGTCTTTCAGTTGCTCTTGTAGACTCTCCCAATATATCCTCTGACTGGTCGTTGCTGTTAATTTCTGTTTTTCTATTGATACTATACCTTGGGCGTTTCCCCATGTTCTCGGATACAGATTTACCTCATTTCCTTAAATAGTGTTCCGCTGTTTGAATGTATATAAAGGGAAGGACCTTGGGATGGGAGATGATCCAGGTGGCCCTAAATGCCATCGCAGGTGTCCTTATAAAAATGCACTTATATGTAATATGTAGAATATACATATTGCATGATATAGATAATGAGTATATATACACAATTATATGTGAGTATTCCATTAAGGAAACAATGTGACAACTGGAAATATGCTATTCTGCGGTCTTTGAAGACAGAGGAAGGGGTCATGAGCCAAGAAGTATAAAGAATGCAGCTTGGGGGGCGCCTGGGTGGCTCAGTCGGTTGGGCGTCCAGCTCCTGGTTTCAGCTCAGGTCATGATCTCATGGTTTCATGAGTTCGAGCCCCACGTGGAGCTCTGTGCTGGCAGTGAAGAGCCTGCTTGGGATTCTCTCTTCCCTCTCTCCCCCTCTCTCCCTCTCCCTCTGCCCCTCCCCCACTCATGCTGTCTCTCTCAATATAAATAAACTTAAAACATTTTTAAAATAAAAATAAAAAAAGAAAGAAAGAAAATTATCGAGACCATGACCTGAGCCAAATTTGGACGCTTAACTGACTGAGCCACCCAGGCGCCGCTGTAACTCTGGGTTTTTTTAGATTCCACAAATAAGCAAGATCAAACAGTCTTGGCCTTTCTCTGTCTGATTTGTGTCACGTAGCGTAATTCCCTCCAGGTCCATCTATGTTGTCACAAATGACCAGATTTCATTCTTTCTTATACCGAAGTGGTATTTCAGGGCGTGCGTGGTGTATCGAATTGTGATCCGTCCATCTCGGCTACTGTGAATCTCGGAAGTGCGATGACCCTTCAAGACAGTGGTTTCATTTTCTTCAGCTGAATTCCCAGACGTGGGGCCACTGGATTAGACGGGAGTTTTAGTTTTTTGAGGAGCCTCCGTGAGGTTTTCCAGAGCGGCTGCCCCGGCTTGCATTCCCAGCAGCTGTGCTGAGGCGCCCTTTCCCCACTCCTCACCAACACCTGTTATTTTGTATCTTTTTGATGAGCTACTCTAGCAGGCGTGAGGTGACATCTTCTTGTGGGCTTTGGTTTGGCTAATTTTTGACACCTTTCTTTCCTCCTTTCCACTCACCCCACCCCCAACCAGACTCTAAATTCTAGACTTTTAGTTCCATATTAAAAAATATATTTAGGGTCACCTGGGTGGCTCAGTGGGTTAAGCGTAGGACTTCGGCTCAGGTCACGATCTCACAGTTTGTGAGTTCGAGCCCCGCGTCGGGCTTTGTGCTGACACCTCAGAGCCTGGAGCCTCATTCAGATTCTGTGTCTCCCTCTCTCTCTGCCCCTCCCCTGCTCATGCTCTGTCTCTCTCTGCTTCTCAATAATAAATAAAAACATTTGTAAAAATTTTAGATTAAAAAATTTATATTTATATTTATTATATAAATATATTTATATTATATTTTATATAAATACTATATATAATATATGTTCAGATGTCATATATTTATGTCTTATATAATAACATGTTATATATAATGTATTATATTGTATGTTATATGTAATATATAAAACATGTTATATATTACATATTATATAAAAATATACATATATATGTATCGTTTACATTTTAATATTAAGTCTTTTCCGTTTTTGTGATTCTTTCTGATCAATTGCACTTTCTCGGATACTTAGGAGCCGCAGTTAAGACTTAACCACATGTCTCCCGGTTTCCTTTCCCACCATTGTTTCTGGTTTATCAGGTTTCAGCATTTATCGTGTTCTAAATTCCGATTCATGTTTATGAAGCAAGGCTGTAAATCTACACGTACGCTCAGATCTGCGCGTGATAGAGGCGCTTTATGACTGACTGACTTCTCTTCCTTCCTCTCTCACTGCTGGCAGCAGAGAAAATCCGTTAACTTGATGGTCAGTGGAATCTGTCTCCTCCAGATTAGATGCTCTCTTTCGAGTAAATACACAGTCATTTCCAAGTTTACCTTCTCCACAAGGCTGTCCTTCCCCCCTTCCCGTCGTCGCCTCTCCCAGGGCAGCATCTGGGCACGGTGGGAGGGAGACGGCTGGCTCCGGGCTGTCCCCAGCTGTGTCCTGACCCCGGCTGGGCTGGTCTCTGGACCAGTGTGTGCTGGGGACACAGGGTCCCACCTGGCCTCGGGCATGTCGTGGCATCCAGTGCTGCCCACCGACCGTCCACGCCCAAGGCCATCGTTGCCTCCTCCCTTCCACCCCGGGCCTCAGCTGGCTCGCAGGCTCCTCTGGAGCTCGGTGTCACCTCAGTGTCACCTCAGCGTCACGCAGGAGCCCTGGATCTCCTGCTTCTGTCACACCCGAGAGCTGGTCTCTGTTCCCTCCTGCCTTCCCCTCTTCCGTGCTCTTGCTCAACTCCCCGTTGGGACAGAGATGTGAGGGGCATATTTGAAACATATCCCCGTCCGTGTCCACAGCTCCCCCACCCCCAGCTGGACGGCTCCCCCTGCAGGACTCCCGCAGCCCCAAATCGGGAGGGGGAAAGAAGGAGCCTGAGCTCTGCCGCACACCTTCCTTCCCCCTCTGCCCCGTCCTCCAGCAGCTGACAGTTAGGCTTTGCTTCCCTAGGAGGAAAAGCTAAGCCCTCTCTCTCCTTCCCCTTTCTCCTCTTCGGGACCCTAAGCCTCACCCCTCGGGGGAGGTACAAGGAATCCATTATAACGAATGAGCAGTCTGCCTTTGCATCGGGATGACTGACTTTTTGATGTTGGAACCGCGGACTTGTCTGGAGATAGGACTTAACTAAGGATGGAAATGGTCAGAAACCACAGACAATCCTCGAGGCGCACCTGGGGGGCTCAGTCAGTTACGTGTCGGACCCTCCATCTCGGCTTAGGTCATGATCTCACGGTTCGTTGGTTGGAGCCCTGCATCAGGCTCTGCACTGACCATACTAAGCCTGCTTGAGATTCTCTCTCTCTCTCTCTCTCTCTCTGCCCCTCCCTCCCATGGGCACTCTCTCTCTCTCTCTCAATAAATAAATAAACTTAAAAAAAAATCTTCAAAAATATTCTGAGAGTTCCCTGGCTGGTCTTGTAAATCACAAGGTTTTTAAAGCAGTGTCCGTTCTATGGAGGTTTTCATTTCTGCCATCGTATTCTGAATTTCTAGAACCCCCTTTTCTCTTCTCTTTTTCCTACAACAGGTTGGTTTGGTGGGGGGGGGGTTGGTTATAGTAAAATACATATAACCTAAAACTTGCTATTTTAACCATTTTTAAGGGTACGGTTTAGGGACGTCTGGCCGGCTCAGTCTGTGGAGCGTGCGACTCTTGATCTCGGGGCCGTGAGTTCGAGCCCCATGTTGGGTGTGGAGCCTACTTAAAAAAAAAGAAAAGTGTACAACTTACTGGCACTGAGTACATCACATAAACTTCATCCAAAATAACTCCGCCGCTGAGTTTTTCATCATCTCCAATAAAAAATATCTGTGCTCATTAACCAATAAAACAACTTCCCTCTTTTCCCTTCCCTTTAGCTCCTGGTGACAGTCACTCTGCTTTTTGTCTCTCCCCTTCTGCGTTTTCTAAATACCTCACACAGGTGGGATTACACAGCATCTATCTTTCTGTATCTGACTCATTTCACCTTAATAGTTTCGGTGTCTAGTCACGTTGTCGCACACCGAGAAGCTGCGTTCCTTCTGGCGGCTGGATAACACCCACCGTGCGCGTCGCCACAAAGCAGGTGGGTTTCTGCGGACGCAGCATTCTGTCCTAAACATGGCTGAGGCGCTCGCTTGGCTATTTCACGTGTGTCTGTATTTCCTCCTTTCCGCTGGGGACCCTGCTTTTCCACCCGGTCCCTCCTGACCCCTGACACTGACACTCCTAACTCCCGGGGCGGTTCTCCGTTGTCCTGTCACACTTCCGCCTGGCGCCGAAAGTGGAAGAGGCCCGGAGGCTGGGGTCAGCACCCTGGGTAGTTGCACAAATCGGTTTTTGCTCCTTCCACCGGGCGCTCTCCCCTCGCTTAGCAGAG